>JAQGCH010000885.1:0-18913 GCA_034699485.1 Nanhermannia elegantula | reverse complement strand
ATTCTTGGCCAATCACGTGATTAGCAGACCATTGAATTTATTTTACGACAATTTTATGTCAATTTTATGACAATTTTTCTGTTTATTTATTAATAATACTATTTTAATAAACATTTGAATTATTAATCGGACAAATGAGCGATAATTTAGAGTCAAATAAACTAAATGACGAGAAAGTCATACTATTTAGTGAATTACGCGATGCACTGTTGGGCCCAAACAGAAGACGCTCTGACAATATGTTAATACCTGTCACTATAGGTATGCAACCATTTAAGACCAAAGAAGAATTGATTGTTGAGAAGGTGTTCGAGAGCTGTGCCTTCAAGACTACGCTCAGTTGTGTTATGGGATTCGGTTTGGGCGCAGCCATAGGTCTCTTCAGTGCCAGTGTCGGACCCGAAGCCATCACTCAAGAGACACAAACACCAACTGTTAAACAAGTGTTGAAAGAAATGAAAGTGAAGACTCTCTCGTACGCAAAGAATTTTGCGATTTTGGGCGCAATGTTTGCGGCGACGGAATGCACGATAGAATCGGTATTATTGGGTTCGTTTTGACTTATGTCTTATGTCATTGATTGGTCTCTTTATGACAGTATAGGGGAAAGACTGATTGGAAGAACGGAACAATGGCCGGTGGTATCACTGGTGGCCTCATTGGACTCAGGGGTTAGCTTTTGTTCATTTCATTTAATTATTTATATAATTTTTTATTTTGTTTTTACCGTTACCTCAATTACCTTCAGCTGGTGTTAAAGGTGGTATTTTAGGTGCCGCAGGTTTTGCTGCCTTCTCAACAATTATTGACTATTATTTACGTTAGTTTTTTATTAAACTTGAATAATATATAATTTGTAAAATTGAAATCAATTGAAATCATGAAAACAAAGGCACACTTTATGTAAATATAGTTATTATAAAAATGTTAATTCTAAATAAGATTTAGTTAATAAAAGTAAGTCTTTCTTCTCTTTATCACTAATGGAATGCCAATGATTTTTAATTTTGAAAAGTTTTCACAGAAATTGCAAAGTTTGGCACTTTTTATGCCTTTTCCTTATGTGAGACTAGAAAACAAAAGTATTTCATATCTTCAATCCCTAAATAGAATTCTGTAAAAAAAGACAAACAGTTATAAATGGTTTTTACATAAAATATTTGAATAAGACTCACGACTCGTAATATTCCATCTTTTCCTTTGATAATTTGATTTTGCACTCCTTTAGTAAAGGAGATCTCACCCTGTTTTCCATCGACCATCAAATGGGTTATGCTTTTATAGAAAAGAAGGATTAGCTTAATATCGCTTAAATGAAATGACAATTTATACCTTCCATTATTGGCAATATTGAGCTTTCCATTGCCGCACATCATTATTATTTTAGTCACCGCTTCGATTATATGATCGTAACAGTCGATAATTAAGTCGCCCTAAAGTCAGTTAACAGAGATTAGTTAATCCATTCATAAATAATTAAGACTAAAGTTCATTCAATTCAATCGGAGCATACTTTGTCTTGTTTTAGATCAGACGGAATTTTAATAATCATTATTCCATCCGATAAATGACTGGTAACGATAGCAGTCACTGACTTATATGGAAGTCTATGTTTCGGTTTCATGTCTTTTTCATTCAAGATATAAATTGCAGAATTGGTGAGCAATAGTATTCTGGATCGAGGCTTATATCCGTGTCGATCATATTTAGTGACCCGCAAACAGTAAAAGGTCTTCTCGTCGTTCATCTTATATTTCACTTCAAATATATTTTTGCGTTGCGTTTCGAGTTCATTGTCTGCAATCAAATTAGTTTTAAATTAATTGATTTTAAAGAGCTATAGAATAGGTTCTATTGATCATTAATTACTTAATCTGTTTTTTTCAAACATTTTAGGAATACTCGACTCATAGTTCGCTTTCTTATCTCGAAACAATTCTTCTGCGACAACCTTTTCTTCCATTAATTGTTTCCTTTCTGGTGTAGTACTCAGGACATAGTTCCTCGCGAGCCATTTCTCATGCATGTGTTTCAGCAAATCTGACGCCTAATTTCAAAGCCATTTATATATTATATTATTTTTTTCACTTTAAATTTTGTATTTTTTTCACTATTACTTACTTCTTGGCATACTTTCGGTGTTTTTGGCCACGACTTGATTAAAATATTTTTCGGTAGCTTTTTAGCGAGTCTTGTCAGCCATTCCGCCTTCACATTCCTGACGAACTGATGGAAACATTATTTTAGAGCATTTACTATAAGTTCAATTGAAAGCTTACTTTTCGATTACAATCATTTTCGGGTTCATTTCTTGTAATAAAGCCTTTAATAAACATTCGAATAACATGTGCGGCCCAACGCCTCTTCTCAAGCAATTTGATTGCCTGATGGCGTCTCCAATATTTAGCGATCACAGTAACTGCATTTCTCATCTTTTGATATCTGTTTCTCTGTTGATATCCCTTAACCTGTGCCTGTATTATAGCCGCCAACTCATGCTTTCTCTTCTGGAATGAATCTTCGGTATCAAATAGAGTTCGCGGGAATCTAATGAATAGTTTCGTTTTCCCCATTCTGTACTCATCGCTTGTGTAACCCAAGTGATTGACTAACACCTGAACACCGTCTTTAGTATTTCCATTATAATGAGGCCATGTTTGTGGACATAAAGATTTATATCTACGCAAGAATGCATCGTAAGTACGTCTATATGCAAATCCCGCTCTTCTGACTCTTAAGTTCTCCATAAGACCCAAATATTTGACCTGATGTTTGACAACTTGTTCATCGAAATTGTGTGGCTTTTTGTGATCATTGGGTTTGATACACCTCACATACCAGGGCTCCTTCGAGTGCAGGGTCGCCATCAGTTGCACTAAACTGTTCTTGAATTGCGTGGCAGCAGTTGCCGGTCGCTTTTTACTATTGAGTTCATTTTCAGTAAATACTTGTCGTATAATTGCATTACTTGAAGAACACATCGCTTTTTTGAGGTCGCGATAAAGTAAATCATTATTTTTATCAAGAAATCCTTCGATATTGTAAATCACTTCTCCCGCGTAATGACTTAATCTGAATTGCTATTAAGGCATTATTTTATGAATCAGTTAAATTACTATTGGTTTATAAATATTTTGCTTAAGGCTTACGTCTCTATTAATCATTTTCTTGGTTTTATTGTCAGCTATCTTATGAGCAGAGAAGTGCGGATGAGTGCCAACGTTTAGCTCTAATTTCTCTAAAAATGTTTCATCAGTCGGGTCTCCCGGTCTCAAACATTCCTCATCTGATTTTAATAAATAAATTACTGTTTAATGGATAAGTGTTTTATTAGTTATCGTTACCTAATAGAGCAATAATTCCTTTATGTCTCTCTTCAATGAGGTCACAGATAATACTATTGTTAAAATACTCGACAGGTTCCCACTGCGTGTTAGGTTAGATTAGGTTAAGAGTATATACTTATAAATATTTGTTTGACAAGTTTTTATTATACCTCAATTTCTTCGCGACGATACTCTTCTTGTTCTGATTTAAGTGTCAGCTCAATAAAAAGTTGTTGTAGTTTTTCATTACAATAATTAATGCAAAACTGCTCAAAACTGTTGCGCTCGAATATTTCAAAGCCATAAATGTCTAATAATCCCATTAATGTTTTGCCTCCTTTATGAGATTTGTTTTCCAGAGAAGTATTCAACTTATTGACTAACCATGAAAATAGTCTTTCATAGACAGCTTTAGCCAAAGCGTCTCTTACGTAAATTGCCTGATCACGGGTTAATGGTGTGCTCACTAATTCACCTCTGGCTTCAATAGTGCGATTAGTAAATGCCTGCTTTAGTAAATCCTCATCACATCCCAGTAGCTTACAAATTGAAGAAATCGGTTTCAATTGTGCTATCACTGCTTCACTATTTTCTTCGTAAAATCCTGTGTTTCCCATATGAAGAACAGAAGCAACGATAGAAAGTAGAGCTTCCTCTTCATTCAATGCAAACTCGAACACTTTGAACGCATTTTTAACTACAGTAAATTGTGAGGCGTCGTCGATCCCGTTGATCTCTTCACTGTCGCCTTGATTTAAATAAAAATAGCTGTGAGGGTCTCTTCTTAAGTTCAGTTTGTTTAGAGTTTGATCATCGGCTCCATTCACCAATTGGTAGAAGATATGGAAATTTCGTTCGCCTTTATTTTGATGAATTACTCTTGACTTTTCTAATAAATAGTTATTGATGTGACCGCCGAGTGGAGAACCCATATAATCGAATTCAATGTCCATGTATTTCCCGAATCGACTTGAATTGTCATTTCGGTTTGTTTTAGCGTTTCCGAAGGCCTCCAGTACTGGATTCGACTGAAGCAGTTTGTCTTTAACGCTCTCAACTGTTGGGTTGTGATGACTCGCAGCTGCCAAATAGTGCAGAATCTTTTTTGATGCCTCTGTCTTTCCAGAGCCACTTTCACCTGATATTAATATGCACTGATCACGACATTCTTCTCTCATTAGACGATAGGATACGTCAGAAATAGCAAAACTTGAAAAAAGTATCATTCATGAGTACGAAAAGTGCATCTATTTATCAATGGGTTTCACTTACACATGAGGTGGCAATTCATATAAATTAATATTTCTGTATTGCTCTATCACTTCGTTTGAATAAATATTTAGGTTCTTATAAGGATTTACTGAAACCAGTACTTGTCCGATGTAAGTCTATATTAGTAGATAAATCATTTTTAGTTCATTTTTATTAATATTGCAAATCATAAATTCTAAACTTACATAAATTAGATCTTCTTTGAATCTTTTTTGGAGATTTTCATTGAAAGCGTTCTGGTCTCTAAATTTTTCTAATAAAACAAAGTCTTCGACTCCGACTTTGTCTCTATCATGAAGTCTATCCATTTCGGACTTTTAGTTAAAAACGGTTTACCAAATCTTGGATTAAATAAGTCACTAATGGAAAAGATAAGAATTAGTTGCTTCGTAACTGACTTCTAATAACATATTTTTAAAACAATTTTATTCAAATTTGATTAATAAACTGATAGATAATATTTGTTTTATGGCAGAATATAAACAATTTATATTTTATATTTTATTTTGGAGAAAACCATTCCTAAACTTTAGTGATTTGGAGTAAATTTGAAGCGCATCTCAAACACATGACATACCTTAAAATGGAAAAACTTATTCTATACATACAATTATTCTATTTGCTGCTTTCTCTCTTATTAAAAGCTTATTAATGCTTATCATAAAGATAAGAGTTGTTAGAATTGATTCGAGTATAACTATAACCCATATTATGTGATAAATTAAAAGCGAGTGTTTGAAGCTTACGCTAAAAATAACACATAAGAATATATACTTATTTCCTATTTGAAAGCCTTTCAAATCGTTTCAAATAAAAGTTCTCATTCAGCGCTTTCCTTATGGAGTATGCATACAGATAATAAACATATTAATCATTTGGCAGTTATTCTTTGCAATTAATATTCAGTCACACCTGTCTTGACGTTATTTGAGTATACATAAAATCAATGAAAGGTCTAAATTATATGATAAAAATACATGATTAAAATACCAAATGGTTTGAGACGAGTTTCAGATATTTATATACTTGTATAATTTAAAAAACTTGCTAACAATGCTTTATTAAGGTATGATTCATGAAACACCTGTGTATTGAAGTAACGATTCCCTAAATGGACAGTTAACTTGATGCATATGAAATAGGTATGTCATAAATTCCCAATTCACATCACAATCACATATGCATTTGATTCGGCTTTTGATTCAGTCATTAAATGAATTGTAAAACAATAAACTTAGTTTACATACCTTAACAAATGAGGGAATTCTGGTTATATGAACTATTGCTATTGTTTTAAACAATATAGATAGCAATTTGTTACGCTGTTTATTCAATTTTAATTGATTCACAAATATTTATAAACTGTTTATATTCTAATAATACCAACTTTTTAACAGTTAACCTTAAAATGATTTTGATTACATGCAGTATAGAAATAACACTTAGAGCTATAAAAATATTAAAGTTCAAGATATTAAATGAATGCAGAGAAGAGTCGTATTTTACGTAACTCACAACTGAGATATGAAGCATATTTTTGATATATATCGAGTGCAATGTTAAAACACTTGTGAATTTACATTATCTAACATTGCGCTTAATTTGCAACTAGGCTCAACATATTTACTAAACTTCAGTTAACTGCTGACTCTATAGTTAGTGGGCGAAGAGTTATGTATAGCAAAAGTTTCAACAAAAACAATTTCAACTAAAATCAAATTATAAGTAACTAAACTATGGAAACTTCTCAGCTTCACTATAGATATAATTAATTGTTTATTAACTTATTTTCTTTACCTTAACTTTTGTTGAATGTTTTCAATACGCTATCGTTCAATCATTTATCCGGAAAACGATTTCAATGAGCTTTTATTTTTCAAAGCAAGCCAACTATAAATGCAAACAACGATTGCTTTCTTCGCTGTCTTTGTGTTTATTCGTGTGCTGAATAAGTTCTTAAGATCACTGACGAGTGAGATCTGATTTAATATTAAAAGAAAATGCACATCCCTTCACATCTAATAGTTTATTGACTTTTGATCTAATTGTGGCACAAAAATCAAAATCAATTTTGAATCGATACGATATCTATTGTGTCAATAAAATTAAAAAAACTTGAATCTCATAACAAAATTATTTATTTTCTCACTTGAAAAACATTTTTATAAACTCATGATATTGAGAGAGAATTATTTTAAAACCACGTCAAAAGCAAATTATTATTATTAGTAATTAGGAAGAGCACAGATGTTAAGATACTTTGTTTGCAGCGGTTTGCAGATGAACGTACTCTTCTGTCTGCTCTGCATTTGAATTATAAGATTTTCAACTCAGGGTTTTTACTATTTAAAAATGCAGGCTTTCTGCCAAATGCCAAAACAGCTCCAATCAAAGTTATCATTATATGCTTGTGCTTATGCTTATGCGTGCCCGTAGTGAAAGGGGAAGAATGCTATCGCATGGTAAGAGTAGCACAAACTTAGAGCCCAAAACCAAGAGAATATCTTTTCAAATGCACCAAAGGAGAGAGTCGGTGACCTTGACTTATTGCACACTTCTATTATAAATTGGTTCAGCTTTCAATTGAATGGTCCATCTGCTTCAATCAATTATCAATTGTTTCAATTTCATTCATTCTTTCACTATATTTGTCAGAATCTCTTGTTTTTATATACAGTTTATATACAGTTTATATACTGCTTATATACTAGATATACAAAAGTGCAAGCGTTAGGAAACAAAACATTTATAACAAGTTATCAACAGTCGGTATCAGTCAGAAGTATTGGTTTACTCTTTAATACAAGAATTTATTTAATTTTTCCCATAGGTTACTAACCTATTGAAGAAGTTTTTTATATGCCTACTCATGATTATACTGTACTCTTCTGTTCACACTCTAGACTTCAATCATTATACGAATTTGTCTTTTCAAAAATTATTTACAGTGTTTGTGATTTTTATAATATAGTTACAGATAAGTATTTTTTGAAACAATTTGTTGATAGCTTTCTGAAGGAATGTTAATGCAATTCGTGTTAAGATTACATTTTTTTGTAACATTAACAGAAAAGATGTTAATATTTAAGCATAACTTGCATGAAATGAAAAGCAGTTTAAAAGTTCTCCCTTTAAAGCCTCATAATATCTATTCTTATAACAGAAATTGAAGTCTTGTTTCAAATTTTGTATAATAATATAGAAATTACAAAGTGAAGCACTGTTAGATATTTTCTTTGCAGACTTTTACATACTTGCAATACTTGTTATTCTTAAATTATTTTATAGTTGAATGACTCAACTTTTTTTTGCATTATTTGAGAATTTATAGACATGTTTTTCTCATTAATAATAATCATTGACTTTATGCATAAACAACTCTTAGACGACTGTTTGACACAGAAAAGCAAATCTGTGAATAGCATTTGGAAAACAAAAGTACTTTAGGAAATTAAAACTAAATATTTAATCCCATGTCCACTCCGTCCACGAGTGGAATTCCACAAACTAATATATTTTTATTTCGTAACTCTTGAATGCGTTTTACATTCTTTTCATTTCATTAAAATTTTGTTTTCATTTTTTCTCATTTAAATTAATAAAATCATATAATAAATTATGATTTTAATTAAACAATATCTCAGACATTACTATAATTAAAGTTGAATTCAATGTTAAAACAAAAATGAAATTCTTGAACTTATAAAACAATATTTCTTTTCATCATAATTACCAAAAGTTTCTATAAAAAATGATTTTTTTTGTTATTAGAATTTTTTCCTTAAAACTTAATTATTTAAAATTGATAAATAGTTTTGTAGTTGTGTTATAACATATAATGAAACTTTTGGTTTCCTAAGTATCACAACTTTTATATTATAACTATTATAAAGTAGACAATTGTGTGTGTAGCTGATCAGCACTTGTTTATTAGATTTGAATGAGCACTGATAAGCTAAGGCACTGATAGTGGTTTATTAAAGATGTGATACTTGAGAAATCGAAAGTTTAATCAAATGATTTTATTTAAAATGCACTCAAATTACACAATAGAGTTATTGTTATAAAAAGATTCACTCCACTTCACATTAAGTATTACCCAAATCGATTCTCCTATACATTCACTAAATCTATTCAATTAAATTTTATTTTCACTCTATTTCACTTCCTGAATACCGAGAATGTCCTCTTGTTTTTCTATAAGTTTTAACTTATTCATTGGTTTTTTCCAAACTTTTTGTTTTGATTTGAGATTTCATTAACTTATTTATCTTTATTGACTATAAGTTAGGGCTAATTTTCCATAACATTCCATTGCAGTCGATAAGTAATAGTTAGAAAAATTCACTTAACCTTTAGAAACCCGTCCTGTACTGCACATTCTTTTTCATATAAAAGCAAAAGTTATAGAAATTTCACCGAATATCAGAAAGTTTAGATACAATTTTTTTAACTGCAGTTAGTGTTAGGGTTTGATTAATGAAAACTTAGGCTCATTTAAAGATTTTTAACTTTGGACCTTTAAAATGCAATATTATCTATTCTGACCTAAAACTAAAAGTCAAACCTATAGATTTTGATTTGCCAACTATAACAATGAGGCACCCCTTACCTTTCGCATACCTGTTCTCAATAAAAGTTTGTAAGTTGTAATCATTCAATTCTAAGTGACAGAGATGTGCAGGGATTCAAAAAAGAATTCATTTTTTTAAAGGAGTAGCCGGATCTCAAAATGCAAGACTTAAACTTTGACACCAAACAAACACTTCATGTATTCAATTTTTTGCTTCAAACTGGGATTTTATAGCTTTAAAGTGAAGCATAATTTCTTAGTGTATTTATAGTCTATTATCTGATTCATTTATAAATATTAAACAATCAATTAATTTTCGGACATTTTTTAGTATACGTTTTGTACAGATGACTAAAAAAGTTGTTTTTCAGCTTTAATTTAATTTAAAATTTAATTCAAACTTTATTTCTAATATAATCACTTTTAATTTCAATTGATTATTGCAATAAAGCCCTATTGAGGATGTTTCACACATTTAGCTTTCAAATGAGAAATTAATTTAATCAAATTATTTGGTTTTATTTGAATTGAGAGATAAAAAGGGTTAATCTGTTTCTTAGGCTTTGGATATTTTGAGAATTGAATTAATGTTTTCCTGATATAAACTTAAATGTCAATCAAAGTGTTCTACTTGTGAAACATACATAACAAATATACTTATATATCATAATAATTAATTCTAACATATTCTATATCAATATAAGGCACATAAAATAGCAAAACATTAACATATTTTTCTTATACAGCTAAGCGATTGTTTCATTTGAGGTCTATTTTGCTCACTTTGAATGGCTATCACATAAATCATTTGACTTGAATGCTGTTTTGAGTTTTAAATAAATAATTAGTTTAAATATTTTGATGACAGCGTCCCTTAAAAAGAAAAAGAGAGTAAACTAGTGCTCAAATGAGATGTTGAATTAAATTACTTTCAAAAGCTGTCTGTATTTTGATTTTTCGATTGTCATATTTTTGCTTAATTAGAGCCACATTCACATGTTTAGGCATATCGGGCACCACATAAGATATGATTAGAATGACTCCTAATATAAAATGCTGTAACAAAATAATTGTTAACAATTATCAATTTTAACAAATCTAAAATCAATTGATATCTTATTTGTTAAATCATACCTCAGACGCAACCATTAACTGAAAGCTATCGATCTTAAAGCTATCGCTGATTGCAATTACTGTCGGAGACATACTTAAAAGCGCACAATTTGTTATAACAGATATTATACTCATTACTTCAAATGCTTTCTGTGAGAAAATTAGATTTAATGACAATTAGATTATAATATTTGAAACGTGAGTAAGACTAATGAGCAAAGTAATGGATGGCCAACCATACCATCCAAGAGCCGTTGATGGCATTGGCTGATCTTTGATGAGGTCTTTTATAACCATAACATAACTTTATAGAATCGGCGCGTATTTCTACTAAATTGTTGAGCAATGCTATCATTGGCGCCAAAGGAAATATAGAGGAAAACAAGAAAACGTAACCGAATTGGACGTACAGTTCTAGATAGTCATAGTATGTGCCCTGTAATTAAATAATTTTTAAATTGATTAAAATTTGTAATCCTAAAGTTGAACCCATTAAATGTTTACTTCATAGTGAGGTAATCTTTTTTCATAATAAATTCGTGAGACTGTTGGCAACAAATCAGTTTTCTTTCGAGTCTTTTCAAATGCTTTATTGATTCTATAGGTTGTTATCAACGGAATCAATACTTCTTGGATATTATCGACTAATTGATTGACAATAAGCATAGTTCCCAATTGCTGTTTAGATATGAGATTAGATTATAAAATTAATTATAAAATAGATGACCTGAAACCAATTGCATTCACATTCGGCTTACTATTAAACACTTACCCATTTCAACATTTGTAAATCCTTTAAATAAAAGCCAATATAGAATAGACTCATGAAGTTGTTAACAAATTCAAACTAAGTAATGGTTTGTCAATCATTAATCAATTATCCAACAGATAAAGAAGTATATATATAATCAATAATTAGATTAATGCAAAGTAGAATGTCATTTGGTTAATAACTTATTAATTAATTTAAAGTTTAGTGAATTGAGAGAAATAAGAAAAGTAAAAACAAATAAAAGCACAACTGGTTTTTCAACTGTTAAATATGCGTTTCATAGTATTACTGATTATTAATTAAACTTTAATACCATAACTAATTTAATTATCCAATGATTTTCGTGAGATGTCTGCGTTCGATGATTTTCTTTGATTTTAAAGTATTAAATGTGAAAATTAATTTATAAGAATTGCTTCAATTATAATGTAAAGCACGTCTCACCCCATTCATTAAGTCTGGTCGCGAGCTTGCGGTAGATGTGATTCATAATCATCACAATCAGTGCATAAATAATGCCTGGCATTAGTGTTATTGCTTTTTGTATACCGGTAGGGTTTGATCCGTAATAGTTGAAAAGGTCTGCTTCGATACGAAAGTAGAGACACATTATGTGAAAGGCTGCGCCGAGACTTAGCAAAACGAGAGGCAGTGAAACTCCATATTCTCTTAACCACGTCTTATAAATAGGATAGACAGGTGTCAGATCTTTAGTGATGGGGTCGGTTTGCATATATTTGCCGCGAAATGTGGGCCGCGGACCTTCCATTAGGACGTCTCCAATAGTTCCCCATTGATATGCCAGTTCATTCGATTTTCGTTTCCATTTTTTCAAAAATATAATTATCCATAACATGTTAAATACCGCACAAAATATATTCATTTCATTGAGAAACAAAAATTGTAAAATTCCTATTATTCCCGGAACTAATAAAGAAATGGTATAAAACTCTAAAAATGCAAAATAAAAAGCGATTTTTTCCCCGAAATAGTTTCTTATGTCATCTGCAAAAAGAAGAGAGAATTTCTTTAATCTAAATGTTTGTGAATTGTGAATTCAATGAAAGTTCTTATTCTAACAGCTTTTAGAAATATAGTTTATAGTTTTGGCACAACTGCTGTAGACCTGGCATAAGGTAATGCTAATTACTTATAATAAATAAACATTACATTAAGTTTTTAGTGTTTTATTCGTAATGTTGTCCATAGGCTCCAGACTCGCTCTGAGGAACTTATTAGAGGCTTTCAATCCAGGCTTTAGGGTTGGACTTAGGCTCGAGTCTATGGACAGTATTTATTCGTCGTATATTATAAGACAAATCGTACATTTCTACAGAAAAGATACAATAAATAGCAAATACTGACTGATTGGTTGCTTCTTGAAAGTGTAACACCAGTTGGCTTTCAATTTGTCGAGAACTGGACTGTCGTGTAGCGGAAAATATTCGCTGACTATGTTTTCGCGCTGACAGACCTGTACTGTAAGGCAATTATAGTTAAAGTTATGAATTGAATGCCATTTGAAATACAATAATATTTAAAAGAAGTCATACTAATAGACTGTCCCGGATATAGCTTTACGTTCGGATATCCGAACAGAACTCCTCTTTCAATGGTATGTAAGCTCTCGATCTCATAGAGCAAAACGCGCTGTCTTTCAGAAAAAGTCAAACAATCGCTTGAATTGATGTTCGACTCATTCAAGTGAAACACATGAGAAACACATTCGCCTTCTTTTAATTGTTTCAATTCGATGGCATCGGCGCTAATGTTGAGGCGAGTGTCAGAAGCGCTCACCAGAAGTATTATATCTGAATCACAGTCTGTTTGACTCTCATTTGTAATGCGCTCTATTATGAAATGTCCTCCGCTTTGTGTCTTCGGTTTCACCAATAATTCTAATAACCATTTGATTGTTATGTTTTGCGATTCTTTCGATATTACCATTACATATACGCCTTTGGATTCTTTGGAACCTTTGGATCCTTTCGATCCTTTCGATCCTTTCGATCCTTTCGACCCTTTCTCGCCATCGTTTGGCTCTTTTGACTCTTGTCTCACATTTAGTTTACTTAAAATCAATTGTCTTTCTGCTAATATCGAAGCTGAAGATTGTCTTCTTTGCATTTATGTTACAAATAGTTTTTTGTTTTTTTATTTGTTGAGAGTTTGAGATAAATATTAAAAGTCTATAAAATGACATAATATTTAAAAATAAAACATTTGAAAAAAGTTTGTACTCATTCACAAAATACGTTAATTATTAAGAAAAACATGTTTTCTGTGATGTTTGTCATTAAAAATGGTGTTATTTATAAATATTTATGATTAATATAAAAATAATTAAATGATTTTAAATAATTATAATTTATTTTATCATTTCATTGATCTATTATTTAATTAAAATATAAATTAATTGATAGCAATAATGGACTCATTCAGTGAAATGAATGAACATTTAAGTGAAATGACAGTCAATTGTGATTTTAATACCAATAATAACAAAAAAAATAACAAAAATAATAACAAAAATAGCGTTCAATTGAAGGAAATTCACATAAATGTGATTTCAACAAAAATATCAAACAAAAGTTCGACAAAGAAAGCAGTGATAACACAATCCAAATACGGGTTAAGAAAATTAGAGAGAATTAATTGGAGGGAAAGACTCAACACTCGGAAGAGTAATATCAATACAAATGACACACATATTAATGGCAGTCACAGAAAAAGTGTCTCAAACGGTGTTAGTATTAAAAGCATTGCAGACATGGAATCCTCTCAATTGCCGGCCATTCATCTCAATGGAAGAGTTGATCCGCAGTCACCTCAATCCACACATAATAACATATACTTTGAGTTTTTAGAGCAAACCAATGAGTCCGCGGTTCCGACCGTTTCTATCAGTAAAATTGTGACCAAAATTTTAAAACTAAAGACTCAAAAGAGAACTAATCATAAGAATAAGAGATATTCTGTTCAAAGAAGTTGTAGAAAATCGAAGATTAATAGTAACCAAAAGCGAAAGTTGTATTCTTGCGGTTGGGATCAGTGCGAGTCCAAGAAGTGTCAGAACAATCACACTATTAATCAATTGATTGACTGTTAATTACAAAGTTTATTAATATAATCACATTTTTTATAGACTATAAGATGTTATCACTAATGACTACATTTCTAAATTATTTTTATGTATAATTACCTGTAATTTATTGATATAAAGTATAATTTAATAAAATAGATAACACTCTAAAAATACTTTTAAATTATTGGATCTTCTCTTTTGTCTCAAGAGTTGGTTATTCTTTATCAACAAAAATCATTTCTTTTAAATTACTATCAAATTAATTGTCTGTTTAATCAATTGTTTGGTAAAGTGTTCGCAGTTTTTAAAAGTTGAGTCTTTTTTCCAACAAAAGTAATTCAAATATTTAAACAAAGAATATTGTAATCAAAGAGACAACTATTGAATCTCAATATGTAATTGTATTAAATGTATGAATCCTTTAAGGATTATAATATAGATATTGATAAGCAGTGGTTCAGAAGTATTAAGACTTAAACATTTTTTACTTAAAATACTTTAATATAATTAATAACTTTTAAATATTTGGTTGATTGGTTACCAAAATGAGGTTTAACGGAATGGAAGCTCTGATCTATGGATGATCTCTGAATGGAAGCGTTGACTATTTATCTTAGTCTTCATTTTTGACATTTTCCCCTAATCTTAAGTAACTTTAGAAGTTTAACTGTTCTGAGCATTAGATACAGTTGTGAGCGTTAGATACAGTACAGATGTCAGCTCATTGTCACAAAAAACTGCTACAAATGATACACTAGTTATTGACAAACAGTTATATGTTTACAAACATCACATTTATTGTATTAGAAAATGCTTACAATTAGTTTATTACAATTTATTTTATAACTGTTAACTAAATAATTAAATTGATTTTATTTGAATCTCAATCGACAGTATTTACGACTAATAGTCAAATGTGATGTCAATTATCGAAACTTTAAAAACACAAATAATATATTGATTTGAATGACAATCAAAATATGAGTACAAACGGGAACCAAAGTCCAGACGTTTCGGTCAATAATAAGAGCAATTATTTGTTAACAATTGAGTCCAACTCTCGTGTGATGGAAGACAAAACAAATCAAAGTCGAAATAATGAGAAAAAGGACTACAATTACGGCGCAATCAATGAATGTACGCCTTTGAGGAATAAAAACAATGAAATAATTGTTGACGTTATGCAAAACACCAATTCATTGACTAATACTATGAATAATAACTTAATTAATACCTCCAATCAAACTAACGATAGAGTCAATGAATCGCCAATTCCGGTGACCAACGGATCCAATGCCAGTCACTCACGACTTGGTCTTCCCTTTTCTAATAGATATAAGCCTTCAGACGATGTAATTATTAACTTATTGTTTAAATTGTCTATCAATTAATGTCTTAATGTCTTAATGTCCTAATGTCCTAATGTCTTAATGAAAGGCCATTTCAAACGACGACTCCGTTTATACGGTGAGAAGTGCTACACATAAGACGGACACCAAATACGATGCAAACAAGTCCTGGTATTATTTGATTGCTTTAAGCGATTATTTTATTAATTATTTAATAGATCTCAACATATGTTTGTTGTCTAATAAAAGATTAGTTTATGCACTGATTCCTCGCATTCTTTAACTAAAAATCCTTTTTATTCATCCTTTAAATACACTTTAATTAGACTCACAATTATTTATAGATTAACACCAGAATTGATAAAATTGACAAAAATTTAATTATTTTGTATTAAAATTCCTTAAATTGATGGACACATCAGTTGGTGGACACATCCACAAGTCAAGAGTCATTGGCGTGTATTCTTAGCCGCTTTGGGACTATTGATTGTTGGAATTGGTTTAATATTAATGGGAATTCTAGTCATTATATTTCCTGAGATCGGATTTCAAAGCTATGTTTTCTTTATCGCTGGCATTATATGTTTCATACCTGGAGGTGAGCTCTGCCTTACAGTTGAACTTTATTGAGTCCTAAAATATTTTATGTAATTCATAGCATATCATGTCGTTTATGTTTACTGTGCTGTAAAAGGAAGAAGAGGTTATGACTTTCATGAATTACCGCTTTTTAATTAACTTATGCTTCAATTGATTGACATTTTGATGTCTATTCAAACCTTTGGCAGTCTATTATCATCTCTTTATATAATAAACTGTATGACTAGTCTCTATGGTCTCTATAATCTCAATTAAATTGTGTACTCATTTTTTATAAAAGTCTCTTTAGTGATCAGTCTTTTAATAGAGGTTTTCTATGAGACTTATCTGATTAAGATATTTAAACTTTTGTATTTAGAATTATTTTTTAACTTAATAGTAGTTTTTGTGATATTGTATTTTTTCTTTATTTGAGTTTAAATTAAAACAATAAAACTTTTTTGAATAACTACAGATCATTTAGTTAAGGGGTAGGTCTAAGGTGTAGACCGAGACCAACTTTCTTCTGTGACCGATAGCAACACATTTTTATGTCTTATAAATAAAAATTATCTCTTAATTTCATTTTTTATTCAAAAAAACGTTTTAATGAGCCAATTCTCTAATGAGAGGAGATCACTGAAACCCATGTTGAAAACCAGTGAGATGTTTACAGGGGTAACCCCGTGTCGGAGTGGTCGAAGGCGTCAGGCCATAGGGTTGTTAAAAAACACTGAATATGTGGCCAACATATAGCAATCAAAGAAAAACAGCGAGGTTGGGACTCGAACCCACGACCATGAGTCCGGTACCTTACCCACTGCGCCACAATCACTCAAATAGTTATATTGCCGGTATGTTTTATTCAAAATTACTATAAATATACATTGGTATAAAACAATGAAATTAAAAATAACAATAATTAGCGTTAAGAAAGAAGAAAGTAAAGTATTTCTAAAAATTTGATAATATAATGTACTTTTGGTTGAGTTCGCGATTTTCTAATAAACAAAATATCAATAGAAATAAACCTAAATTAAGGCTTCATCAGAGCCTACCTTTCAATCGAAATAAGCTTTTACTCATTTTCAATAAATATTCCTAATTATGGATTATGTTTAAGTCTTTTGTATTAAAAATATGAATCATTGAGTGCAAGACTAGCTTTTGGTTCAAATTAGAAATACCAAGCGTGAAGTCTTAAGCATTGAGTTATCCCTTTTTGGTATTTATAATATTTGCAAAAGACTCGCATTAATCAAATGACATTCAAATGTAGCGAACATTACTTTTTTCGTATAACTCGATGCGCACGAATCGTGAAGAGCACTGCCATAGTTAGTAGAGATAATTTAGACTATAAAACAACTGTTAGCTTAAACATAATTTATTGCAGCCTTACCTTTAATTTCTAAATTGGATATCATTTGGATATTATTGCATTCGGTTTCGGAATAATTGAATACTAATTTATTTAATTAATTGAACAATTTTAATAACTTTTAAGATAAATGTTTTAAATTCTTATTTTATGATTAACATGAAATGTTTGGCAAAATTAAAATCCTCATTGCTATCGATTATAGACAGATATTAATCAGAAAATTATTAATTAAGACATCGGTAAACCATAACTATATTAATAATATTGTAAGTTTATGGACCACAAGAATAATATAACATACATAATATAATAAGCCTAAAAATATTGAAGGCATGACAGGTATAGTAAAAGCTAAGTTTATAATAATTATTATATTATTTAAAATAATAACTCATTTAATAAACTAAAATATGAAGAGAAGAAAACATTTAATATTCTATTTACTCTTAATAAGCGTGATCTTTAATAAAAAGAGTATCAGCGGCTGCGGCGCCACTCAGACCACCTGTATATTTGCCCAAAGAAGCCTCACTGTTAGCCTGAAAAATATAACTAAGCATCAGTTTTATTATTTAATTAATTAATTAATTACAGAAAATGTAAATTTATGAATAACAGTAAAACCCAATAAAGAAACACAAAGCAAACGAATTAAATGATCGAACAGTACTCATAAGAATTGCATTTTTAATCGAAAGAAATAACATTGAAATGAAGCCAATTGTGTTAATTGAGTCAAGTAATAGAGTGCAATTAAATGCGAGTCATATACCGTATACATGTGCTCATTATTACCTATTGGTATGGAAACAAAAATAAAATGCGTGCAAATTTGTTTAATAACTATGTTGTGCAACAAAATTGGTTTTAACGGACGCCAAACTTTGTATAGAGCCGGCCACGTATTTGCCTTGACATGCGAGTCCGTTCGCCTTTCATTTATTAATTTATAACAAAATAAAATTTAATGTTTTAATAACTACAGTAAATAATAATCTAATGTATTGATTAATGAATAAATCAAACAAACATTAACTCAATATTTCAAAAATAATTTAAACAAACGATATGTTTGACTTACTTTTGCTCTCTTAAGAAACTCTTGTTGACCGGCTTTGATTTGATCTGGTTTTCCGGCCCATGCTTTCAAAGCACTGGCTTGTAGTGCACGGCCATAACTGAAGGTCAGAGCCCATGGCTTTTTGCCAGGATATTGATTTATTGCACTCAAATGAATGGACGCCTCCTCTTCTGACTGTCCGCCAGACAAGAAGACAACGCCTGATATATAAAGGTTTTAATATTTAAACCCATTTTTAATAATAGTAATAAACTAATGGTTATTATAAGAATAGATTTGTATAAAAACCTGGAACTGCTGCTGGAACTGTTCGTTGAAATGCTTGGACTGTCGCTCTTGCGATCTCTTGTGGCGGATATTTTTTAGTACAACTCTGTCC
>JAQGCH010000884.1:0-18938 GCA_034699485.1 Nanhermannia elegantula | reverse complement strand
AATAATCAGAACTTTTTTCTCAAATAAATACTCAAATAGTTTGACCCTTAGTTTCTCAAATAATTTGGGAGTCTATGGTTATAACAGACCAAACAGTTTTACATGTACAGTAATACATGTAATTCTAACTTTTTTTATTAGCTTTTAAGTTATTCATAGCATGTATACATTTAACAAATTGTACAAAAAAATTTCATATATCTTAAGATCGCTTAAGAGTACTTATGTATAGGGCTGCAAAATTACGCTAAATATACGCCAGAATCTGTAAAATTCTGTAAAATAGGTGTAAAATTCTTTTTGTTGCAACTTGAGATTCAATTATTTCTCCATCACTATGTGCTTCATCTTCAAAATCTGTTCAAAATAAAAATATCAATATCACAAGTTTGGATACAATTATTGAGTAATGTAGAGTATCGTTAAGTATATTATTTTCATAAGTGAATCAAATTATTACAGAATTTGTTCAGGAAAATATTTAAAATCTCTAGAAATAAGCTTTGAATACACAGTCAAATATATTATAAACAACTATTTTATAGTTTCTCATAAGAGCTCTTAAGAAGAATAACATTATAGATGCTATTTTGCAAAAAAATTTTAAGCCCTGATTTTTAAAAACTTGAAACCCGAACAGCTCAACCAGACCGAAAAGTGTATTAAGGCCTGAAAGACACAAAAACACTTATACCCGAAAAATAACAAATTCAAAATTAATTGGTTATATTTAATAGTAAATATAATTGATATTTTATTGTCTGTTACTATAATATAATTTTAATTTTCAATTCCAAACTCTTTGTCTATCAGTGTTGTTTGTGTTAAAAATGCAATTTTGCTTATTGTAAGTTAGTATTAATTTCGAGTCACTTCATTTTGGTTATCTATTGGGCTTACCCGACCCTGAACCCGATGCTTTTCCCGAACTCAATCCCGACCAGACCAGATCTGGCCATTTTTCTAGGACCGCCCGCCCGGTAATCCCGTTACCCGATTAGTGTCTTTAAATCACAGCATACTTCTAGGTTCGGAACTGCTTTTTTGAGAACTTTCAAAGCTCTCTACTAGGGATGCCACACCTCCAGCTTTTGAATAATTATAAAAATTAACATTAAATTATAATGAAAAGTGGATTAAAGTTCAAAAATTCATATAAAAATTTCTTATCATTAAATTTAAATTACAGAAATCTTTTTAAAATTTTTAATGATCTAAAGTTGGAAATGATTTAATATTAAAAATTATAATTAAATGAACACACAAATTAGGTTTAGGTTAGGTTAATTGTAATTATCTATAGGCGTCCAATTAGAAGGATTTTGGATTTTTATAACCATTGCTTATGCCTTTGACCTTTTGACCCGTTGCACTGCTCTATTGAGATTAAATGATTTGCAACTTTAGATACAACATATCTAGTAAATTAAACTTATAAAAACTTACTGCATAATAGAACGCGTTTACCCTATTAGAAAATTGAAATCTAAAATTGTACACTTTGGTGCCCCCTTTGATTTTTAAGAAAAAATTCAGAAAAATTGCCTTTGGTCCCCTCTTTGATATTTTTGATCCAGCTTTAATGAAATTGTGGCATCCCTACTCTCTACCCTTTTTTGATATTAGGCCGGACTCTAAACTGTTTTAAAACGTCTAAAATACATCACACATTCAGTTCAATAATTTAGTAGTTTTATGTCACTTAAACTTTAGGGAACAGTTATTTGAGTTCTCATTAAGTAATGCAAAGGCTATATATTTTATTTTTATGAGACAAATGCGCTGCTCAACAAGTTTTTATTGAATGATTGATAAACAGGCGCTCAATCTAACTGTGAATAAATGCTCTCAAACAAAAACCGATTCATTACAAGTAATCGAATATAAAAACAATAATAAAATTATTGACCCGAAAGAGCCTCATTGGTGGACACCGTGGACACCATCTATATCACAGGCTTATTACAGTAATAGTTTGATTACAAAGTGATCGCCATTACCTGAACAGCATATTTATCATAACATTCAAGTATTCAGTGAATCATTTGCTGACCCATTGACGGGTCAATCATTTTCGGCACCAATATCACAAACGCAAACCAGACTTTCAATGCTCTTAAATAGGTGGTCAACAGATGTAATCCAGACTTCACCACATTTTATAAGAAATAGAAGACCTAATTCAGGAACAAATTCATTATTAAGTGCATTACATGTAGGCTTTAGACCTTCGACTCAAATGAATATCATTTCTCACATCAGAAAAATGAGTAGCTTTAACTCATTTAGCACTACATACCCGTGCGACTCATCCATTCCAATCATAAACTATCGCCATACACAACAAATTATCTCATATAATGAAAGCATAACTACTATTCAACGTCCTGTAGTTTCAAATTTGGTAAATATTGAGCTCAATGACCAAAAAGAAGCCCCAAAACAATTGTACAACAATATGAAACCAAACAATCCAACTACAGAAAGGATTAAACAAAATCGTAAAAATCGGTTTCTTTAAACCAACAGAATATTCAACCGAAAAGTTTGTTAAGACTATAATACCTGTATTAAGATATAATTTTTTAAAATATTAAGTTACAAATTGTATTTTTTAAGGTGACGAACGCAGATGTTTGCTTAAGTGTACGTGTGATCATTGCTTTTTAAAAGCACTTACATTATAATATTTCAAGTTATCTGATATCTTTCTAATAGAAGAAATATTTATTTCTATTCATTTCTTTTATATATCAAGTTTGAGCTTAGGCTCCATTAACAATTTTAAAGATCTCAGAGTTTGCAAAGATTGCAGGGTATTTTATTATACAGTACTAATCATAGGACAAACTAAATAATCATTAGAAATGAGTTCACATTTTTTTATTAATATTTAATGAAATAGTAATGAATGAATAAATAAATAATTATTCAACAGTACAATCAATTCCAAAGGCATATGTAATCAGCGCTCAGGAAAAGATAATGAGAGCAAGTGATCGAAAACTAATTTTATTGTGCATTAGATTGATAAATATGATTGAATGTAAACTTCCTCTAAAATAACTCAAATCATAATTTTTCCATTTATACATTCACTAATCGATTTTAAAAACATTTATTCAAAGTTTTATCTATTTATTCGCAGACTGACTCGTGAGCAATACCGGAAGCTTAAAAGTGCTAAATAGGATCTGAAAAATTATGAAATCTGGAATATGTAACAATGGTTCTCAAAATTTTGAGCTTGTTTAAAATTGTTCTTTGTTATCTGCCAGAAGGAAATCGATTTTTGAAAGTTTAAATGGTTTTTTTAAAAAATTTTTATAAAATCAATTACCGGTAATTATGTTTATAAATTTACATTTAATCATATACTTGATTTCATTTATTAAATAATAAACCGGTAAAATAAAATTTGTGTTTTGAATTTTAGCACTGTATCTACAGGTATATCTTCTATTTTTTTTAATCGTGTCAATCTGTATGTGTGTCTGTTATTTCGCAATAATGTAATAAATTTTTACAACAATACTATAAACTATCTATAAACAGCAATACTATCTTACTTAATAAGAATTTTTTAAAAATTCAAATGTGCTGTACAGTATCATAAAGTAGTTCCATACCAAGAAAATTTTGGTTGGGGTCAGCAATAGGGGAATATCTCAATTTTTTTATTAGACCTACACTTAATAAACTCAAAATTCTTGAGGGCCCCATAGCATGACCACAATATCTCTCAATACATAGGAATACATACTTATTTTTATAGTAAATAACATACAGTACAAAACATAAAATGTAGATTTATAATTAATTTCTACATACAGTAAAAGCTCGATATAACGAACCCTCAAGGGGTAAAAATTTGTGTCCGTATCGAAATCGAAAATCGAGCTGTTAGTTATATCGAATGGATTTTAGCTTAATTTTATAGCTGAACGGAATTTCGTTTATGTACGTTATAACGAGATGTTCGTTATATCGAGCTTTTACCGTATAAACATCAATAAATTTCTACAAAAAAAAAATTTAGGAGTCATCTAGTCTTGGTATACTTTTTCGTGGAGTTGCATTAGTCGATCACTACAGCCTTATCACTTACAAGTTAACTAGGTAAATTCATACCTGTACTAAGTTAGCAAATGAAAATTAAAAAATTCTAATCAATACAATCGAAAGTTTTTGAAACATGATTGAATGCATCATATTATACTTTTGTTAAACCTGAAACCTCTCAATATTATTATGGCAGTGCATCAAACTTAAGATTGATTACCATAAAGTCTACCAATTACTATGAAATTACTTTACTATGAAAATAAGTGTGCATTACTATGCATTGAGAGAAAGTGTTCAGACGGTTTATTGCGTTCCTCTGTTTAGCTTTTCATTACAGACACTAAAGATTAGACTTTTGTTATTTTAAGGTTTTCTAAATTACAATAAAATAAGTCGCTATTGCTATGCGTTGTGTGATATTGAGTTTATATGATTTACACAACAGTATTAAAAAAGCTATTAATTTAAGGCCTTTTGAAAACTTAGCTTTCATACAGATTTGATATTTTGTGCGCAACTTTTAATCAGAATCTTGTAAATCTTTAATGAAACGATAAGCTCATTAAAAGCTAATATTATATCAAATACAGTATTAAGCACTTTTAAAATCAATATTAAACAGTTCTCTTGTAATTACTCATTATTGCAAAGTAAAAAACTTATGGCATTAATTTAAATATAGATGAATTGTTAGCAATATTAAGCTGAATAAACCATATCAATAAATATTCGGGTGGATTAACGCTTGAGAGACTTACATCGTAATCAATCCACACCCGAAGCATTACCATTGAAAATAATTTATTCAATTAATGTATAGTATACTAAAACATCATTACCGGTACTGTACGTGTGCTATGACTTTATTCAATGCTTGAATGTTCAGAGAGTTCATAGTTTGTTATGAGCGCGCAATAAAGTGCAATAATGATGAATGCTTTGTAATACTAATTATCTGACGGTAAAATTTAGACGTAAAAGTTGGTATTAATTTTTTAGTTTCTAATCTCTTCATAATTAGCATCAAATTAGAGTTTTTGAGAGCTTATCAGTTATGGCATACAATTATTTACTAAACAAAACATTTGAAAAGTACAAAAAAGATAATGAGACTAAAATTTGAACTAAGATTTACAATTTTTGAATGAAGAGCTCATCATAAGGACAAATAGTTTACTGAAACAATTGAAAGAAAGCAATCATAATATAGAAGACAATGGTTTGAGTCAACAAATCATTTTAGTATTACTGCTGAATCGTTGCTTTGACTTAAATATTAGGGATAAATGTATTTCTCATCTTCTGAGCGCTATTTACTATTGTAGTCGTCAATCACTAGATAATTGGTTGCGTTATATCACTACTTATGACCCAAATAATGGTATTATTATACGAAGCAATTTAGTGCTATTCGAATCAGCAAATTATCGAAAATATTTATACTCAACCATTGTTGAGAATAAGATATCTGTTGATGTGAAAGGGAGGAGAGTCTCACTTTTTGATGCTCCCATCTCTCGATCTCATTGTATTTGTGGTTCTGTTGGAGAAAAGATGCTATCATTGGCACTCATGACTCGATCAGAGACTGAACTTTTGCATTTATTCAGATATGGAATGAATCCTCTGTCAGATCATAGCCAACAATTCGCTCGACTCATGTCTTTGCAAATCTGTTGACTGGATCTGGAAATATAGCGACGACTGCATTAAATAAACAAAGCGGTGCACTGCATATGAAGCAAACCCTAAATATAATTGTGATTCTGTTGCACACAATCCCCCCGCAATCTGTCTTGAAATTATATAAGACGTTATCTTAAAACTGGTACTTATGTCAACAGTTGTATAGACGAGAATGTCTTCAAGACATGTAACACATTGCAACACTTGTGTCGGCTATCGATTAGATCCAATTTGGCTAAAAATTGGCGACTGCCTCAAGGAGTCCATCATTTGCCACTTCCGGTGTCTATCAAATCATATTTGCAATTGGATGGCATCTCACAGGCATCGCATCCCTTTCATAATTAATAGTTCTGATTAAAGTCAACTTTAGGAGACTTTAAATACATTGAATTTAATAAAAATAGATCAATAAATTTTATTATTAATAAAGCAAAAGCTCAACTTTTCACAAACTTTTAACAATAATGACATTTATAAACTCAAAGGTTTGGTTTTAAAATTTGTCTAAAAGTATATTTCAGGTGTTTTTTGGTGTTTCAGGTTTTCTATGACAAGAACTTTTCTATTCTTCAATAATTATCAGTTTTGGTAAAATGTCATAATTATTTTACATAATATTGTTAAGTAAACAGAGGAATAGTGCAAAACAATTATTGATTATTTATATAGTATGAAAATTAAATTGTGGAACAATAATAATGCATAAAATAAGCTATAATACAAACTTTAGTTGAACACTATTTTATCTCAAACTAATGACTTGTGAGCACCGGATGACACTTTTCCAAACAAAGCCATAGCAAAGAGTCAAATTTTGCACATCTGTACACAACTATTACATTATAGAAAACATTATAGAGTTTTAGTAGAAAAGAAAACTTTTCTATTTATTTATAGTACAGCAGTCGTACAGTAAATAAGACACAAAACTTTTCATGATATGCCTTATAAGTGTAGAGACAGTTCAATATCATTCCATAACTTATGAGAAACATTCTGATTATGTTATAGTTATCACAATAAGATAGATCTGATTATGTCCACCATTGAACTGAAGATCCTTTTTTATACCATTAAATAATGTAATAGTGAGCTATTGTGTGTACGGTTTCATATGTGATGAATAATATACGATTCACAATACGTGACTCATTTGAGAAGTGGTCTGAGACAGGTCTCAGATAATATATTGTTCAGTAATGTCAACACAGTTTTTATAAGTTAAACAAAAATCTAAAACAATTCATTACTCGATAGCTTTCACATTAATCACACATAATAGTAATCAGTGATGTCTTGGATTGTTTAAGTTCATCAAATGCATGAAACGAGGAATAAATCTTTTAAACATATGATTACAATGAGATTTCTGATTAGCTATTTATCAATTTTTTAGTGTAAATAACTCTCGAGTTGAATCAGAAGTAATTGTGTTTTTAGAACATTAAATGAAGTTAAAGTAAATTACCAGCACTTGAATAACTTCGACTTACAGTATATTGTACTGCATTATAACTTAGTAATAGAGAAAAGCTTTACTATGCCTTTAGTTGTATAATAGATGATGTTATTAACAATTTTTGATCTAAACTCAAATGAGTTAAGAGTATTATTCTGTGCGTTCATATTATTTATTAACTTATAAAAGATCATTAAATGCTCACATTTTGTAACACAATTACTTGATATGCATATAAGTTTATACCAGTAGTAAATTTATTTTAGTTTAGTCAACACAAGCAGTTTATTCTCTGCAACATTTCCATCAATACACTTGAGGCACACATTCAATTTAGATGAAGCACAAAAATATCACTTATTCATTATTCATTTCCTTTGGATACAAGACAGAGGAGAAGATTTTGCAAATTTATTGCGATGACATTTTGTTACACTCAATGCTTCTCAAATATCCTCAAGCCTTTCAGCAGACAATTGTGTTTCTTGACAGAGATGTTAATATTTATGCAAATTCATGATTGCATAACAAATTCATAATTATATGTTTTGTATAATAAAACAAAGATATACCACGTGTCCAATCAATATAATTATTTCTAAGCCATTAACGAGTAATTACAACAAAAACCAAAAGTTTTTCCAAAAAATATCATAAACTTAAATCTTATGGTGTACTGTATATGAAGTTAATTGATTTCAAATCGATATTCACTTCTTTCTATTGAAGTATTAAGAATGAAAGGCGACTGAATTGAATGCATTTTTATGATTCTCGTATACATTTTTCCAAAATATCTGGAAATAGTTCATCCATTATATGATCGCGTAATGTAATGCGCTGTGAATTCTTTTTATATATACTGTACGAAAGTTATCTATAGTCTATTGAATGGGATAAACCACATACAAAAAGACAATATGAGAAGTGATGGTAATATTACACACTTGGATAATGCCGAAGAACTCTGGGGCAAAACATGACGAATTGCTGAGGAACACATCGGCGAACTGTAAGTGTAATTACGGCAATGAGCGTCCACTAGTACTCCACCAGCAGTTATCACAATGTTTTGTGCTAAGTTGGCTGCATCTGAAACAATAAATGAAAGTAATATTAGATTAGAGTAATGTGCTGTACATTATTTACTACAATCAAAAATAACTAAATAAATTGTTTATAACCTTTTCCACATTTTCCCAGAACTGAATCGTAAGTACAAACGCGATGACTATCGAAGTTACTAAAATTGAGAATAAAGTGTAGAAAATTGATTAATTTTCTTGAATAATCTTAAGGTAACTTTTGATGTTTAATTTATGGGTATGAGTGAAACTGAAACACTACTGAATTGGTTGGATTTCTTCAAGTAAATCAATACTTTATAGACAGCTACATTATAAATAACTGAAAGTTATAGTTTTCTTTAGCAATGAAAAAACTTCAATATAGAGCTTGTAAAACATTATTATGAGTCACTTTTGCCACTTGAGAATTTTGAATTTGAACATTAACTATAGTCTATAGAGAAAGTCTTGATGTTCTTCATAGCTAACACACTTCGGTTTTTATAATATTAGAACAGGTTTGCGCGCACTTTTTCGGCTGAAGGCCCAAATAATAAAAAAATTGAAGCTTAAAATTTAATATTATTTACAAATTCTTCGCCGGCCACAAAACAAAGCTGCGCGGGCCAGTCGTTGCACGCGAGCAGCGGTTTGCGCAGGCCTGTATTAGAACGTTTCTCTTATATCTGTTTTTCGTTTGACAGAATGCCGTTTCCTCATCTTTTAATGACTATTAATAGATATTTGGTTTTTTCTAATTTTTAAAACTAATTTAAAGCTATTGGCTATAGTGATGTTCAATGTGTAATTACACTTATACTTGATTCTGTACTACACTAGTGGAAAGTTAGAATTCTTGTTAAAAAGTTATTTTACATATCTTATTCTGCATTTTTACTTGTATGCTAACTTTTTTTTCATAGAAGCCTATTTTTAAAAAACAATAATTTTTATAATGGAAGTCTATGGGAAAATTTGACATTATAATATCTCGAAAACTAGTTTCGTTCAGCAAAAATTTCTTTCATATTCGAAATATAGACCTCAAAATACATAAGA
The DNA here is from genome assembly GCA_034699485.1 of Nanhermannia elegantula. Classification (NCBI taxonomy): domain Eukaryota; kingdom Metazoa; phylum Arthropoda; class Arachnida; order Sarcoptiformes; family Nanhermanniidae; genus Nanhermannia; species Nanhermannia elegantula. The sequence goes on along the minus strand of JAQGCH010000884.1, from coordinate 9,599 downwards.
AAACATCAAAATATCACAACATTTTTAGGGCGTTCATAAACATTCCCGTTTTCATTAATTTTAACTCAAATAACTTTCAAAAACTATTATTACAAGTATTTACTGTTTAACTTTTATATAAAATATTTGGGTTATAAAAACTTAAATAAATATATTTCTGGACTCTAATAGTGTTACTATTTGAATTCTGAACCAATGAGTGCTCGAGCTCACACTTGGAACAAAATCTTTTGAGTACCATTTTAAAAAATTTTGAAAATCAAATAACAAAACTTAATATTTTTGATAGACTTTATTAATTTCTACTTTAATTTGTTTATAGTGACTAACATTGGCCCGAAATCTTGAGCTTCATGCGCAGCTCAGAATTCTTGAGCTTAGAGCTGCGCGTCTGTCACATTAGGTCTGAGCTGCGCTTGTACTTAGAAGCTCTGGCTCAAACTGTGAGCTGCGCTGCTGAGCTTATGTTAAAAAAATCAAAATAATGAATACTGTAGTAAATTTTATAAAAAGCATCTATTTCCAAGTTTGAAGTATTTTGCAAATAATACATCAATTTTGATCATAAAATTTAAGAATGAATGCAAAAACATTAAACTCTGTACAGAATCATCTAATAATTGATTTCTTTACTTAGTTATAAGATCTCCTGTTGAAAATCCTGTGATCTGAGACCTTCTGTGAGAAAATCTCGAAACTCTAGTTTCAAATATATAATGTATATCAAAAGCAAATGCATTTCGATGTAACGAACATCTCGTTATAACGAACCCATTTTAGTTATGCTAAAATACTTAGCCATTCGAAAGGCTTAATCTATTTTGAAAAAAATTAAAATCAAGTTTCAATAGATTCAAATTTGAAACTGATATAAAAACACTTATAAAATTGACGAAAAAGTATATTTTGAAGCACAGGTGTAGTACAAAGTTGTTTTTAAAATATATATCTTTCTAGTAAATGTTAACTGAATAAAATTTTTTGATTGAAATTGAAAATTAATTGCAAAATTATGGATTAAAATAAACGGAATGTTTTTTAAGCTTATTTTGAGGAAAATTTTTTGCTTATTAAGTTATTAATTGACTTTTGACATTACAAACTGCTCGATATAACGAACCAAAATTTTCACCCCTTCATGGTTTGTTATATAGAGCTTTTACTGTATTTATTGCTGAACATAGATTTTAATAATAATATTTAATAGTAATATATTTTCAAATAAGTTAAATAAATATATGATTAGACTTGTGATTAATTAATAATTTAGTTAATAATGAAAAAATATATAAATAAAAATTGAGTGCTTCATAACTTGATAAATAAGTGATTCCTGAACAGGTCCACAACAAGTGGCGATTCCCGTAGTGTTGACCCAAACGATTCAAGACCTCTAACTAGACTACATAATGCTGTTTTTGCTTTATTTTGAGCTTGAAATGAGCTGAGCTTTAAGCTCAACAGCTTGTTTGAGCTGCGCTGTTATCTCATAGCCTCAGCTAGAAGTTCGAGCTTATAAGCTCAAAAACAGCCAAAATTGAGCTTCAAGCGCAACGCAGCTCACAGCTAGCTTGTGCTACTCACTACTTGTATATTTTTCAAAACTAACTATTTTCCCAAAATGTCTTACCGTAAAAGTGTGCGGTTGTGTTCATCATTATTGCCTAATCTTAACTTTATCTTAAGTATTGTTCAAACTTTACGATTATGTTATACTAGAATAAGACAGTTTATACATTAAAAGTTGAGAGAATGCTTTCAAATCTTTGTCATTTTAGTTACGAATTGCATTCGATCACAATTCTTGACAGAATTGGCCAAAAGCTTGCAAATTGGTCAAAATTTTGACAGTTCGTAAATAATCCGTCATAAGTTAGACGTTCTCAGAAAAATATTAATTCAATAAAACATTTTGCTATTATGTGAAAAAAGTTCAAAAGAATAAAAATAACTGCTTTTCCAATTCATTCAACTTTTTGTGAGTAACTTTACTTTAAAGTATTCCGAATCAGTTGTCATTTCGCTAATCATAAGATTTAAATAAAAAGTGGTTTAAAATTTAAAACATTAAAATAATGCGAAAACATATGAAAACAAAACAATATTTCATATCAGTTTCAGCTATATTAGAGGCGTTGCTTTCAGTCAACTCAGGTTACAGAATAGTTTACTACAGAACAAAGAGATTTATTGTTTGAATGAATTTCAAAACCATATTTCAGACTAGATTTATGTTTAAAGTTTTGTTTCGGTTGTAGTCTCCCATCACTGATCTTTTATTCAATTTTTATTAGTTCTCGAGTTCTCGTAAACTATATTCACATATATGAGCTATTATTTTGAAAAAGTATGTTAACCACTTCAGACGCTTTAGACCACTTCACCTAAGAATGAGCATTGAATACTAGTCATAATTGAAACATTTGATTAGACGACATCTTCATTAGTATAAAAAACTTTTAGTGATTTAGTACATCAAATGTTTCTCATTCTCTATTTTACTCATTCAATCATATTTTAATTAGTAGTGAGTTTAGAACTTTTCAACTTTATAGTGTTCACATCGGTTCACATCAGTCTAAATAAAATATGAATAGGTATGAATCAACATAAAGTATTGTATACAGCTATTAGATTATCCATATCATAAGCCCTAATCATTAGCATACTTTTTCAAAATAATCGTTTATATAGAGTAGAGTAAACATTAGGAGTAATTTTAGTAAAATTATAAAAAATTAATAATATAATCGAAATTTAATTTTATGAAAAGCTTCCTTTCAAAAGCAGTTATGAATATTTTAGGATCGCTATGAATTTATTATAAAAGAGAAATGGCAAAAGCCTATAGGGCTCCGCCCACAACGGTACACTATTGAGTTATATATCATTGGAAAGATCTCATCGAGTACTACAACTTTTCCCCTTAGACCAACTTGATCCGACCACGGAATAAAGAACCAGAGGGCGAATATGTCCCCATTGAAAATACATTATATTTAAATACATACAGAACATACATAATGTATTTCCAATGAGAAATTTTTCAGCCTCTTGTTCTTTACTCCGTAGATGGATCGAGTTGGTCCAAGGGGAAAAGTTGTAGTACTCGGCGAGATCTTTCCAATGATATATAACTCAAGAGTGTACCCTGTTGTGGGCGGAGCCCTATAGGCTTTGGCCATTACTCTTTTTATGAGATTAGTTCAAAGTAAGGGTCGATATAAAGTTCAAAATATTAAAGTTGAATGCAATATCTTAGAACAGCAATTGTCGGGCACAGTTACAGGTCGATCGAAAAATAGTATTTTATGAAATCCATGAAACCTATTCAAAACCTGTTCAAAACATTTTTGCAAAACAACTTTGAAAAACATTTTTGCAAAACAACTTTGAAAAACATTTTTGTAAAACATTTTTGCAAAACATTACTTTTTCGCTTTTATTATTTGTTTAATTGAGTTTTTCGTTACAAATATTGTTTGAGAAAACGATACAATAACTTATAAGTAGTGCTGAAACGGTTTCACCAATATTTGAACAATGATGTACAGGAAATATTTACTATAAACTTGTTTTTTTGGCTCAATTCATATGAAAAGCTTTCAAGATTTCACGAATTGTCAAAAAGAAGGAACAAATAAAGCTCTTTAAAAACATGATATTTTATATAATTTAATATTGAACTCATCTGTTCGTCAAGCGTTTGAACAATTGATAGAAGTGTGAAAATATATTTTAATGCATTCAATAATTGCAAAAAGTTGTTTAAAATTGAGCACAAATTAAAGCTCATAAGGTTTCCATTCGTATAATTTTTCCCTTTTTATTAAGTTATCTAAAGGTTTAGATTTACTATTTTTGGAATTCTTTTGTCATAGAATAATGAATTTTTAATACAGAGCTTTTCTGCTAAGTTTAAGTTATGGCAAAATAACATTCATTTTGAGAACTTATTTCACAATTCTTAAAATATTCCTTTACTAAGGCCATAAAAGCTTTCATCTTATTAGTCAACTTCTATTAGATATTGCATAACTCAATGTTATTAATAGAAATTATTGATTTGCAGTAATTTTCAGTCATTTCTCTTTCATTATTAGAATAAATATTTGAACAAAATTAAACATTATTCAAATACGTGAATAATTAAGGTTATGTTTTAATACGTATTATTCCAAAATAGACTTATTTTAATTAATAGTTTGATAAAAATGATTCCAAATCTTTATAAGAGATTAAATTATTTTGAGAATTGATCTTTAAATAGTTTAAATGTCATGATTAGAAGTGAGGGTGAATTCAAAATAGAATACTAGGTATGACATACCAGCACCAGTCCCTTATTTGTGTTTCCTGATCTTCATTCAAATTATTTTTTATTTTTTCATAATTGGTATAATACTGTTCGGCACAAATTTTATATTCGTGTTGGTATTTATGATAGCATTTTGCGTGCTTTAAATATTCTGCGAACAAAACATGATTTAATGAGAATAATGACTATTTAGTGTTTAATAATTAATGCAATTATATATATTAGCAAATAATTAATGGGTTTACAAACCTGTACGAAAGTCAGTTCCTTTAGTGCAAAGATCTTTAATTAGTTTTTGAGTTCCGTTAGTCATAGCCTCATATTGAACTTGTGACGAAAAATCGAGACATCTTTTAATGAATGTGTTCACACATTGAACCGCTTCTTTTAGTTTTCTGTGTTTAGTATATCAAAAGAGACTATTAATTGTGTAATAAGGAAACTAATGAGAATTGAAGGGCTTTTATGCCTCACTGTATCAAATGGCTGTTATGACAACTTTGCTTTCTGGCAAAGTTGGAAACATCAAACTCTTGAGTAACATATAAACATACTTTAGTTTGCAGAGCGTTGTGTTGATCGAAGATGTTTTTGTCATTAGAGATATGTCAATAATTTATTGAACAGAGAACGACTATCTCTAGCTCTAAGCACACTTTACTTTAAGCCTTACTTAAACATAGCATATATTTATAGGTATATAGGCTTTACTCTAGCGATGTGAGTCCCAAAACTTATAGAAAGTTTCTCGAGAAATATTCCCAACACATAATTTCTATTAAAATAGAGACATTTCCTTTTTTATGGACTTTCGATTAATGAAACTTAAAGTCTGGTTATTGCAAATTTTAAAACTGTATTTAAACATAACACAACTATGGGACCAGGTATACCCACCCTAGAATTTTCAGGGATTTAATTGTATGCCTGTATCAATTTTTTTCTATGTTTTGCCCCTAACAAAAATTTTATGGGTCAAGTTGTCAAGTATACAGAGTATAAGGGGAGGAGTATGGCAGAGAATTTATATATTATTCAAGTGGAAAAATATAAGCTTCTTTTTAAAAGATATCAAATATCAATAAGACTATTGATAATTAGTTATTTATAATTATTTGCTTATTTATAATTAGCATAAAATCCACACAAAAATTCTGTTAGTTCTGAAATTATCTCCAATGGTAAAAAAGGCACAAAAAATATTGTTCTGCGTTTTTTTATGTTGTGGTCGGGGAAGGGGTCAGATAAATGAGAAAATATTTCTAAAAATGTGTAAGTTCTCCTCAAAAAGATTATTTCTAGAAATTTTACATCACTATTACTACTTTACACTGAATGCTTGATTAAGTTTGAATTAGAAAAAGCCATAGAAAAGAAACAATAATTGTTAATATCGTCAGTAAGTGGTTGAAAAAGAGTAAAACAGATGAAAATAAAAGGGAAAAACGATTTTTCACTGGTGTACAGAAGCGATCTGTTTGTTGTAGTGCTGAATACAAAGGTAAAGTTTAAGTATCATTGAATCGATAATCTGATGCATCCATTACCTACAGTACAAGTGAGTGCTTCTTAGGTGATAAGTAAAGGAGCACTCTTTTTAAACCATTGAACTAAGAAATTGAAGTTGATTGAGCTCTTCAGGTCTCCCTTTTAAGGGTTTTCATTACAAAATTAAAGAAAAGCAAAGACTCTTTACTGCGAGTTAGATCCTGATTATAACCCCTACGTCTTTGTTCATTAGTATTGAATTATGTGAACCGTATAACTTTCTGCATTCTGGGCATCATTTTTTAGTAAGTACTTTGACAAATGTTTTATTGTGGCCTAACTTACACGCATAGGTCTTCTAAATCCTTTTCTGTGTGAGCAAATGCCATATTCTCATCACTGGTTAGAGCTTTCAGCAAAGATACACATTGGCTCAAATCGTAACAGTGCATCTCATTCTGTCCGTTAACTATGAATAAAGGCTCTGAAAAAAGAAAATTAAATTACAAAATTATTCAAACAAAATCATTTGAATCTTTATATCTTTATAGTATTCAATAGCAATGGTATTTAAATTTGTTTCCAAATAATCTGACATTTGATGCAATCATTTTTGTTGTCTAAGTCACTTGAGTACAGTCTAAGTATAGTAGCTGTCATGTTAACTGATGTAATGATTTTGAGTTTGTGCTCGTCATGAGACAAATGAATGAATTATTAATGATTTGTTTTATCAAAATTGACTTTTACTTAAAAACGCTTTTCTTAATTACGATTCTTATATGTCTAATGGATTAAATTATATTATTTTAAGAAATAGTGTTAGTTTGTGTTTGTACAGTATGTCTGGCTGTCTGTGTGTAATTCCGGAATAATTTAATAAAAAATTTTACAATAATACTTTTAAAAGAATTCAAACGTAATACTTTTCATTTACTGCATTATCAAAATTAAAACAATTTTTTATATTCTACTGTTTAATATCAGAGTCATATTTAAGTTAGATCAGTTGCGAAGCAACCGGTCCCGTTAGTTTTTAATTAAAAAATAAAAGGCATTTCAATTTTTTGTTAGGTTACAAAATATGATTTGTTATGATTGTAATTTGTTCGATGGTTTTGAGAGTTAAGCTAAAAATTTCTAATTGTTTTTAATTGCTTTGAATTTGATATTCAATATTAATTTTAAACAAAAACCATATTTTCAAATGAAAATAATGAAAAATTGCAGATATTTATACTGAAATTTAATATAAAAATAAATCAGATAATAATTCTAATGAAATCCAAATTTAGAATATAGAAAAAAATATAAGGAATACTTCAAATAAAATAATGGTATCATTTACTTGAATTAGAAAATATTAGATATGCATTAGCCATATAATTAAGAAGTTGTGTAAAATTAGAGTTTGATTTTGATGAATATATGAAATAAAATCGAGCAAACAGTATCTCTCTATAAAGAGAACAAAACTGTTTTCATGTTTTGCACGACAGATCCCAAAATTAATGCTTTCATATATTTATTTTAGCAGTTTTTACTCTAACTTTACCTTAAGTACCAGTACATAAATTAGAGCAAAAAATGAAAAAAATGAGTATCAGTTAATTAATACATATGAGAATTATATGGGCGGTTCCGTAAATTAATGTATATATAATATCAAATCGATTCTTATTATTTTAAAACAAATGAATTAAAATAAATAAAAAGTTTGCCTTAAAGATAATGAAAAGATAGTTCTTAAAAAATGAACAGTTATTCGAAGCAATTGTAAAGCAAACAAATTATAGGATTCTATTGATAGTCAAAAAGTATTGTGGAATTTGAATAAATTATTTTATTTAGATTTATCTTAACATTTGGTAACTCAGGTAATTGCAAATTTTTAATTTTAACTTTTCAAAGTTGTGATTCAAAAGACTCAAATTTAATCAAATTCAAAATAAGCGTAAGTCATATAATACAGAAGAAATTGCAATTAGTTTTGACTGCAACCCAAACATATTATCTCTTCCTATATGAAGGATAAAGATTGTGAAATGATTTTTTCTGGAATCAATTAAATTAATATTAAGTTAGTATAAGATTTTTTCAGTTTACATTATACCTGTATCCAGAGCTGTCAAAGGGGAGGGTGTAGGTAGGGTGTACCCCCTCCTGGAGCATCTAAAAACTAGACCCTCTCCCCATGAAAAATTGGTAAAAGTTGAGTGCAAGTACAGCATAAATGCATAAATAGAAAATGATTATCTATTGAAATGAAATCTTTGATGTTTTAAAGAAAATTTTTAAAAATCCTTTGGTTCCCCCTTTGACTTAAATTAAAATAAGATTTGATTAAAATCTTAATTTGTTTATAAGAATTTTAATTAAATTAATCTTTTAATTGGTCAAAATATAGCATTAAAACACTTTATTTCTCAAATAAGGGAAAAATTTTTTAAAATTTTCAGGTTTACCCCCTCCTGGAAGGTCGAACCTTTGACACCCCAGCCTGTATCTGTATATACTAGCATTTAGTATCTTGAGCTTAAATTTCTCAGAATTTTTTATATAAAAACCGATATTTGGCTGCATTCTATCAGTCTTAATATTAAAATACAGTGTATTAACGTGGGTTTTATTGAAAACATTTAATTTAGTTTTACATTTACTAATGGATTTTTTCATGTGCATACAGCTGACTTTCGTTATAATGAACTCGGATATACAGTAACTATAAACACATTATTTAGTTTAATATACTGTAGAGCTAATGCTGAAATACTCGGCTTATAAAGAACACTTGTTATACGATAGTATTGTACAGTATAGTAAACTGATTTTTCTTGCAATTGACTGTTCATTATAGTGAAAGTCTACTGTATTTTGAAAATAATAAAATTTTTATCCTGTCTCTAGGATACTAAAAAAAGAAATTTGGATATTATTGAATGATTCTATGCAGACAATAAAGATGACTCCTTCATGATTCCTAATGATGATTCTTGAATGTTTTTAAATTGATATTCAACGCATAGATAGGAGGAAATCCTTTTGTTTGTTCAAACTATTTTTGCAAACAAACCCCCTTAGAGTGATCTTTATTCTAAATTCTCTGTTAACTCAAATCAGTTTTCAAAATAAGTCAAAAGGTTTGACTTCAGAAAACTTAATGCTATAAAACAAAATTATAGCATTATTCCGATTAATTATTTACTATTTAACGATATTTAAGAATAAGTGATCAAAACTTACCAAAAAAGGTTAAAAAATAACATTTGAACTTTTTCTATTCATTTCAGCACATATTATGATTTACAAAAAATTGTTTAAAATGAAATATTGTTATGTAAATAATTTGTAATTTAGTTGATATAAAATATTTCTTTTATAACCATAAAAGTTTAAAAATATAAATTTAGTTAAGAAATGTTTTTCTTTAACGATTGTAAGAATACGAAACACTACAGCCCTCGGGACAAATGAAAGTATAAGCTCAAAGCTCAGCCTAGATTATTGGAATTAGTGGACTGAAAGATTCACTCATTAAAAAAAATATACATTAAGTCTTCTTTGACTAAATATATTTAATTTCAAATATTAATATTGTACCTTATGATATATTACTGTATAATACAGTTACAGAGTACCTGCAGAGTACAATAGGTTCAAAGCAAAAAAGCAAAATGCTTAATATTTTGAGAGTAGTTATTTCTACCCATAATGTGATCAAAAATAACACTACTTTTATTCTTGAATACTAATGTAAAATAATTATTTTAAAAATTGCATAGATTTTTATGAA
>JAQGCH010000883.1:0-18941 GCA_034699485.1 Nanhermannia elegantula | reverse complement strand
ACAAATCGAAAATATTTTCGGATATCTTTGTCCGCTCATTAACAACAATGGTTCTAAAGAATAAAACACTAAATAACCCAAAAATATAATTAGGTTTTGTATCAATAAAGTTGACGCCATTATTGCACAACTTTATTTTGATAGTGTCCAAAAGCGGACCCGGAAATGTGCAGAAGACTTATTTTTAGCCCTCGTTCACTAATGCTATAATGTAGTTTTTAAATATAAATTTTCATGTATTTATCTATTATTAAACTCTAGCAAATGGAAATAGAATTATGTCCAAATATTTTTTGCCACACCGTTATGTGCCAAACCTTACTCTTGAAAAGCATGTGTCCCCCCAAGCCCTTTGATTTTTTTACTAAAAAAATTGCATAATCTCAGTGAAAATTTGATTTTAATGTTATTTGATGCCTAAAGATAGAAAATTAGGGCATTAAAAATAGAAACAGCAAATATAAGGCTAAATCTTGAAAATATGGACTTTTAAAATCCTTTAATCTGACAAATATGGACTAATTGAATGTGATTCCTGGTCTATTTGAAGGTCTATTGTAGTCATCTTAGGATATAGACAAAAATAGAGAAAATTTCGTTTCTGGAGTCTCTAATTATGAATTCGATCAATGATTTAGTTTCTTCACTAATAGTATTGTACCTGTAAAGTGATTTATTTTTGATAAGAAAATCCTGAATCAGTGTCTAAATAATGCTGAGCATTCAATTTTGTCCAGTTTTAAAAATTTGTAAAACATTGAATTTTAGAAAGTTTTAGCGGTTAATCACTTTATTGACTATTAAACTATAAAAGATGATTCAATTTGTTTTTCTTAAAATGAGCCTAAATTTAATTTTTAAAATATTTCTATTTTTGAAGCATATCATAAACTTAAGTTTATTTATTATTAAATTTATTTTCTCTATTTTAGACCAACAGCTCTTGTAGTGGAATCAGTGAAAGGTAAGAAATGAGTTTACCCTTTATGTGTAAGAATAGATTATTACTTCGATTGCGCACATTTCTAAATTTTAAATGCATTTCAAGGGTATTAAAGGGTTTAGAAAGGGTTCAGGTTAGAAAGTTATATGATTTGGAACTAGAGATGAGAATTCACAAAGTTTTGAGTCCCAATCTCAATCCCATCCTAATCCCATCTAAAGTCAAAATATGAAACCCAATCCCATTCCCAATCCCATGATATTAAGTTTTCTATTTAAATGTGAAAAATAAGACATAAGAACATGTTTTGAATATTTCTATGAAATTTATTCACATGTTTTAAAAGGTATTTGTATTCTTGATCTAAAGAATTTTAAGCATAAACAGATAAAATACAGTGTATAACTTCGTTTCAAGTGGAATCTTAAGCTAATTTTACATTACCGTTCACTTCTCTCACCTGAAAATGTTGATAAATTGCTTTTTATTAAAAGTCAACTAAAATATAAGCAATTATTGTAATAAATCAAAAAAATTTCATTTGAAAAAATTGAAATAAAATTTTTTCAATACTAATCAACTCCATTAGTCAAAATTTAATCCCAATCCCATTAACAATCCTATCAAATATAGAATTGGGATTCATATTTTCATCTCTATTTGGGACCCACTCGTAATTAAAAATGACAGAATAACTCACATTTTTTATATTTAAATTTTATTTAAATTACAGTATTTTATTCCTTGTATTAAATAAATGCAAAGCGGTGTAAATCAAAACAAAATACTTTAATAAAAACTCGCATTTTTCATATAACATTATAAATATTTCAAAATTATTTATTAATTCTGTTGATACTACACAATTGTATACTATAGTCAGGCTTACCACCTGTCCACTTTGGAGTGTGCTATCTAGGTCATGTCCAACCGGACAATAGAATGTCCGGTTTTTAAAAAATACAATAATGACGGCTTCGGTGCGAATCATCGAAAAATAAAACATCGAAGCTCTGTATTCTCCTCCTTGAAGTCAGATTCAAACTATTTTGCTTTTAAAAAAATCTTTGTTTTCTGATTATTTTTATTTCGAATAATTTTCAACTTTTATTACATAATATAATAAATAATAGCACTCACACATAGATTTATTGAGCACTTCTCACAACGCCAGAAAGCTTATAAAAAACGTTTTCTTCAGTTATCTACTTTTCATGAAATTTCACCGACGCTCAAATTGAATTCCAGTCTGATTTTTACTCCCTTTTAAATAGTGAATAAACTTGATTATATTTAAAATGTGTTTAATTATTTAAGGGGGGGGGGTTGAGTAAAACTTTACGTACTATAGGGAGGGGGTTGGATGAAAGCGTACAAATCCATACCGAGGGGAGGGAGGGGTCTAAAAGTTTACTTTTTCTATGTACGCACTATTTGGACGAGCCCTTAGTTCAATTATCAATTGATTGTAGTCTAAAATATTACTTTCCTATATATACATTTATATAGAGACTTTTCCAAGTGGAAGTCATGGGAGAACCCGATTTGGATTCTCAAATACATGACAAATGTTACCTGTGCCCCCTTTGATCCCTTTGGTATTTTTCGAATTTAAATATAAAAGTGGTTGAATCTCAAGACATTGGGATCAACATAAAGTCTGCATTTAATAACTTTTAGTAAAATGAAAGCATTTAAAAAAAATTAAATTTAAATAAGAATATATGTCATGATATAACAAATTAAAGCTTATTTATCTAACTTTTTTAATAATAGCTCAATTAATTAATTATCCATTAGTTTCAAAGATATTTAAAAGTGACCCTCCCTTACTATGAAAACCTTTTCGAACTTTTGTGTAATAAAAATGTTATAAGTGGTATCCTGGGTTCGCAAACACCCACCTCAAATTGTAATGCATTATTGGATTCTATTCAACCGGACGAGTCGATTGATGTCATACTCGACCCTATACTGACCACTTCCGGCCAAATCCCGACGAATTGCCCGATTACCGAAAACTTTAATTTATACAAGACTAAGCCCGTTTCGATGAACCTGACCTAATTAAACTAATGGTTATTTGTTGCGAATTGCAATAGAATTAATTTTATTTGGTTAGTTTGGTCGATACACACGCGGTACCGAACAAGACTTATGTATTCACTTTGTTTAACCAGAAAATTAAAAATTGAAAAATCACAATATTATTGCATTCTAGAGTTGGCCAAATGTGGTCGGATGTTCTCGAGTATGGTATCATTGATATCTGCCGAAACAAATCCAACTTTGAGATGAAGGGTGGAGAGCCCCCCAAAACCCTTTATTTCATATTTAAAGGTTGTCCAAAGTTATCTTAGAGGTCTCTGAACAAAAGTTTAAATATCTTGAAATGGGATTATTCTTTTCGGTATAAATTATATTCCTTAAATTCTTAAATAATTATTTAATAATCGATTAAATTTAGATCGTATTTTCAATTGTATTTTAAAAGTTATAATTAATTAAATTCACTAAAAGTTATTAAATGCATACGTTATGCTTCAATTACCCAAAATTAAAAATAATTTTTTAAAAATACCATTTTTTACGATGGTATTAAACTTTATAATGAATTACCGCTTATCTCGAGACAAGAAGTAAATTTTAATAGTTTTTCAAATTCAATTATTATCTAATTTTATATTTCTTTTATATATCGTTTTATGGTTTCTGAAAAATAGTGTTTAACGTTATAATAGTTAAATGTATACTAAAAGAGTTTCAATAAAGTTTCAATTTTATGAAAAAATAAAAATTTTGATTTTATGTGTTTTTTCGATAAAAATGAATTAAATATTTGAGAACGCAAATTATTTATAAAAATATTTTGGCACAAAACTTATTTTTCAAAAATGATCTCAGAAAAAACATTGAAATTTTCCGTTATAATTTATTTTTTTATAGTTTACCAAATATTTAATATGTACGTAGAAAAATATTACATATCAATGAAAATTTTTTCTTATTTTTTGGCATATTTACAGTACATATATTTTAAGAAATTAAATGCATATTTTTGAGACTCCTACTTATCAAATACCAAACAATCCCAGAGAACACGAAACAGTTTAGTTTATGTTTCGCTCCCAATAATAAAATAACAAAATTGATTTGAAAGTCACTTTATTGAAAAATGGACAAAATTTCTCAATAAATTGTTTGGCTCCTAATATCAATTAATTGTATAATTTCTTTTCTCAATTTATTCGATTAATACAAATATTAAAAGCTTCTCTACTATAGGAATAACTTGTGCTCAAAAGATAGGAATAGCTTATTAACGATCAATATTAAAGTATAATTTTTTAAAATAGTTTAATTTTACTCATTTTGTGACTCATTATAATCTAGACCTGTTTATCGGACCGAAATCCTCCGACCCGACATTTTCTGGACCTATGTTCGACCCGACCCGACCGAGAATTAAATTTATTCAGATAATGACAGTAGCGAAGCCAGAAAATTTTGTGTGGGGGCACAAACATAGGAAAAGAAAAAATTTCTTAACACATTGTATTTCTTTAGTGAAATGTGGTGTGTTTTACAGTTATATTACAGTTTTATAGTTATACAAAGCTTATTTCAATAATTTCATGTAATTCAAGCTCAAAAAATAAAATACAATAAAGCTTTGTATGAAATTAATTAACTTTTAATTTAAATTGGGGAGCATATGCCTTCTGCCCCTATGCTAGGTCCGCCACTGGATAATGGGTTTAATTAGTTTATTGGTTCTGATAATTATAGTTTACATTGTACTCATAGTAAATTAATTTGAAAATCATTTGCATCACAATCTGTTTAAAGCATTGTTTTATTTATTTATTTGTAAAAAAACTATCATTTTATATAATAGACGAATAATAAAAAAAAAGCGCTCAATAGCTTTGATTTATCAAATTTACAGTTTATATAAAAATATATGGTTATAATGATGTAATGCAAGCGATAAGCATTCTTTAATATAAAACACCCAAATATATGTCGAGCTTATTTCGGGCCGGCTTATCCAATCGGACCCGACCCGACCGAGCCCGATGAACAGGTCTATTATAATGAACAAATTATTAATGTCGACAAATCTAACACAAAATATGACATCAAATTGAACAAATAATTGTAATTTATCTCAAAACTGAATAGAAAATTTAGAAAAAATGAAATTTCCATTAAGTTTTCTGTCCGGTTTAATCTTCGGCAAAAGGTGGTAAAACTGACTAAATAGTAAAACGAAAATGTTTGTATAAATTCTAATGTTTTAAAAATAAATTAATATTCACTTCTTCTTTAATAACTAAGCTTTTGAAAGATGACTCAAATAAATGATTTCAATAATTGATTTTGTTTTTAAAGCGGGTGATGCCGGAGAATATAAGTGTCGAATCGACTTTCGGAAAGGTCGAACACAGTATAGAAGCATACAATTGGACGTAATCGGTATTCATATTAGCATTTTTTAAGAATAGAAAAATTATAAATTGAATTCTTTAATATTTATTTCTAATATCAGTGCCCCCTAAAGAAGTGATTATAATGGATGAATATGGACAGAGATTGCGTGATCCTGTCGGCCCTTACAATGAAGGCGCACATCTCACTGTTATTTGTGAAGCTGAAGGCGGTATGAGCTCTACTTTTGATGATTATTATTTTAAATCATATTTTGCTTAATATTTATATTGATTTAAACTTACAAGTTATTCAACTGTCGCTAAGTCTTAAACCATAGAAACTTTTATTTTAATTTAAAACGAATTGATTTTACATATTATTTACTATTAATAGTCTTCATTAGAATAGTATATTAAATACTATTAAAAATTTTGCAGTATTAAAGTTTTTTTGTTTTCTTGAAAGTTAAGCAATGGGTTCATTTCATTTGACAATTTTTGTTAAAGACTAGACTCTTGCAAAATATGAACTGCTATAAACATTTTAAGAATAAAACACAATTGATTGAAACATATTTTATATAAAGATGTGGTACAGGTATAAGTTTATTTAAATGTTGAGTAAAGTTGTGGCAATTGTTTCACAATTTCACGAAACATTCAATAATTTTAGATTAATTCTGTTATTACAAATAGAAAATAATTGTAATTCAACTAAATTAGAGTTAAAATTGTTCTTCAGGTAAACCGCGCCCTAATATTTGGTGGTTGAAAGACAACAACCTTTTGGACGAGAGCTGGTCTCTCACTCCTCAGGGAATTGTAAGAAACGAATTAGTTATAACACGTTTGTTAAGAACCGATCACAAGACAATTCTCACGTGTCAGGCAACTAACTCTAATCTTACAAAACCAGTCACCAGTTCTATAACACTTGAGTTGAATCGTAAGTTAAATTTTTAAAACTTATGGACACTTATACTTTTATTTTTGAGCGACTGCAGCAGTCTTTGTGAAATCGTATAATACGGGCAATTGAGTGATGACCACTTTCGCATTCAAGATGAATAATTTTGCTGTCACTTGTATTATACGATGAATGGATTTCGTTTCTTTCAGTTCTTTCATTTTTTATTCTTATCGATATTGTTTTTTGTTTGCAAAACAGAGAATACGATAAATCTAAATATTGAAACCCTTTGCTAGATATACGATATAATACACTGTATAAGTAAATCTCAAGTAAACTACTATTAATATATTGTATTGTGCAGTAACTGTAACAGTACTATACATTTCACTGATTGCAACTTATGTTTCCAAGTTTTTTGTCTGTCTCATACTTCTGTCGTACTTTGCGCAATATTTTGCAACTGTTGGGTGGGCTTCTGAAGGAGTTTAACTTCGCGACCCTAACGGAAAAGCGGGCAGAAAATGAATGAATGAATGAATAAACTGTTGAAACTTAAAAGCAAAATATTGAATCTTGTGTTTAATAGTTTTAAAAATATTTATAACATACTTCAAATCTTCAGTAAAAATACCCCAATTTATTAAGATTTTCCGACATTGTCAGTAATAAGTTGTTTAGTTGATATTCGATTTCAAATAATTTTTATTATTTCTTAAATTTTATTTGTGAGCAATTTGTATAAAACTGAAAATTCTTACAGCGAAAGTGTTGCTAATTCGTACCTATTATACCTTTTTATAAATTAGCTTCAAATCTTAAACCTGTACTCAGTACCGAAACAGCATAGGGCCGAAGGTGCATATGTCCTCTCAACTTAAAAGTTAATTAATTTGATTGAAAATTTTATTTCATTTTATTTGTTTAGAAGAAAGATTTACTGGAAATGATTGTAATTTGATAATTATTGGCCAAATATTTAATTCATAACTGAAATAAGTTAGCAATTTATTAAATGAATGTTCTCACTCTAAATTTTCTGGTTAAGCCACTGCCTGTACTAATACCTGCCTCACTCTGTAGCATGGCCAGGGGCCGAATGTATAAAGGACAGGCAGTCTTTTAAGGATATTATAAATAGAAGAACATTTAAATGTATACAAAATTTAATATCTTTTATAGTTCGTCCGTTAGACGTAAAGATAACGACACTTCATAGACCTATTTTGGCTGATCGTAAAATAGAGGTTGTTTGCGAATCGGGTGGTTCACGACCAGCAGCTCTGGTCACGTGGTGGAAGGGCTCTAAACGATTGTCGCATACAACTGAAGAAATAAGTAAAAACGAAAATTTCACCAAAAACACAGTGCATTTCACGCCATCGATTGATGATAACGGAAAAATCCTTTCCTGTCGAGCCGATCACGCTATACTTCCTGATTCTGCCCTCGAAGACTCTTGGATTCTGGATGTTTACTGTGAGTGCAACTCTTTCAAAGATCTTTTATCTTATTATTCTATATTTGAGCGTTTATTAAAATAATTTTAGACCAGTTTTTGCGAATCATTAAAACCGATTAAAACAAATGAAATAGATTTAAATGAATCTCTGCAGTAGTAAAATCCCTTCATTTTTATATAATCATTGTTCAAAGACTTCCCCTCACAGATGTTCCTCAAAGAGCATCCCTACCAAACATTTTATCTAAGAGAATAGTTAAGCCCTTCAATTAACATAAACAGAGCCGAATATATTCGAGAGCAAAAGTCTAATAATTCAGGAGGAATTCGGGAGGAATTCGGGAGGAATTCGGGGGAAATTCGGGAGGAATTCGGGGGGAATTCGGGAGGAATTCGGGAGGAATTCGGGAGGGATTCGGGAGAGGAAAATGACCAAATTCGGCAATCAATTCGGGAAATGAAATAAACTATTTTATTAATGACTTAAAGTAAAATTACAAATCATAAAAGAAAATAATAATTAAAACAATTTGTAAAACAACAGCATTTGAAGTAAAATGAAGGAAAAATTTAGAATCCCTTAAAACAAATAAACGAGTTTTGATCAGAGCTTTTTGAGTCAACTCAAACCTTTTATCTAAACTTAAACGCAATTAAATTATTTTTTTTCTAAACTTAAACTCAAAAAGACTTAAATGAAAATTCTTTCCTTATTAAAAAAACAATGATATTTTAATGCTATTTTTTGACTAATTAAAGGATAAATTTAATTATAACCAGGGTTCGCCAAGGCGGAGGTGTTGGGGGGGACACACACCCCCTGGAAAGTTGAAACTGAAATTCTTAAAAATTGTCTATCAAATCCGATGAGTTTTACACTCACCTAGAGTTTAAAATTTTTTTAGACTTACACCCCCCTGAGGCGAAGGGGTCTGTTTAACCCTGATTGTAACCAATTATAAAAAAAGTCTTATAAACCTGTTATAAACAAATTAAAATTTTAATCAAATCTGAATTTTTAATCTGAGTCCAAGGAGGCACCAAATGATTTTTTAAGATTCTTTTGAAACATTAAAGGGGTACCAATGGAAACATTCTAAAAAAACTTCAAAAAAGTCAGTGGGGACAAAGGTACGACTTTTAAATTCTGAAATCTTGGGAAGGGGCCGGGTTATAGGAAAACCCATACCTTGGTATGTATTATTAAAAACTATTTTCTTACATATTTTCATTTGAAAGTTGAGTTGTTTTTATGTAAATTTAATGGTAACATCAGATTTTTTAAAAACTCAAATAAACTTTAACTCAAACTCAAAATAAACTCAAATTCAAAATTTTCAAAAAACTTAAACTCAAACTCAAATTAATTAAAATTTTTAAACTCAAAAAGGTCTGGTTTTGATGAGTTTTGTTAAGTTATGATAGGATTTTATTAATACAGGTGTCAAATAACAATTTACGACCCCTCCTAGAGCAGAAACTATAGTAGATAAAGTATAACTGACTTCATATATGGATTCTACGTCAAAAAATATATTAAAATGATGTTTTTCAAAATTTTGTAATAATAGGTAACGTTATATCATAGAAGAAAATCTTAAAATTTTTATTTAGTTATAAATAATTAAATAAAAGGCGTTCTTCTGTTTTATGCGCAATTAAACCACAAAAAGTCACTTTTTCTATTTCTTTCATTACATAAATGATGAATTGTGAGGATCATTCGTCCAACAGATCAAATTCTTAACTTTTAGTAAAAAAAATGACATTACATGACATTACGATATTTTAATTTTAAGGTAATATGAATTCATTACTAAATAAAAATTTTAAGATTTTCTTCTATGATATAACGTTACCTATTATTACAAAATTTTGAAAAACATCATTTTAATATATTTTTTGACGTAGAATCCATATATGAAGTCAGTTATACTTTATCTACTATAGTTTCTGCTCTAGGAGGGGTCGTAAATCATTATTTGACACCCTGTACACTTTGGAATTTCTGAATAGAAAATATGAATAAACTATTTCTGCAAATAAAAGCTTAATTCATATGTTGAGCTTAGGGTTAAAGTTTAAAAAATGAGGTTTAAACCCATTCGTGATTTTTTAAAAGACCCTATTATTCTCTAGAATTCGGGACATAATTAGAACTTTAAATCGCTCGCAATTACTTATAAAACAATTTGGGATCATTTTGCCTGTGTTACAAAGCCCTTTAAACAATCGGAATGTTCCCGAATATAGAGGCTCTAAACATAAGACTTAGTCTTAGGAGTTATCCATTTAGTAAGTACGCAAAAAATGTCAATTCTTAACCCACTCCCCTAAATACGCATTTTACAAGTGACCTAAGGTTAAGCACATAGAGAATATGAGTTTGTACGCTTTTGTCTCACCTCTTTCCCTGTGAGTGCGTCATACTAAATTGATGGCGCCATAGTGTTCCGACAATTAAATAATATTTGACTTCTCTTTACAGACACACCAAGACTTACAGTATCATTAGGTGCGACGATACATCACGATCAAGTGCGTGAGGGCAGTAATGTCTCATTTGAATGTCACGTTGTTGCCAATCCTCCAGTGTCTGAGATTGGCTGGAAGTATGACCACAAGCTTTTAACAAATAATTTAAACAACGCATTCATGAGTGGAAATTCATTAGTTCTCACAAAAGTAATGCGACACAATTCAGGCCAATATAGATGTGTTGCGGCCAATGCTGAAGGTGAAGGAGAGAGTGATGACATCAATCTCAGGATTCTATGTAAGTCTTATTGCAAACATTTGTTTTTAACATTTTTTCATCATAAAGAGTTTGAAAAATGGAACAGAACACTTCAGTTATTCTTTAATAAAGTATACTAGTGATGCAACTTTTTAGAAAATTTACTTCCATTTCCATTCCAATTCCACGAAATTTTAATATTTTCAATTAAATATAAGTCAAAATATAAAAAAATAACAAAATAGCCTTTAAAGATACCTAAAGATTACCTAAAAGTCACCTAAAGTGTAAGCCTTTATAAATAAGTAAAAATATCTAAAATATACAAAAGCGAAGTGGAACCATTGATCTAAACCTGAATTCTCGAGCTACCGGTAATATGAAATTTTTTACAAAAGATATCTTTTTATTTGCAGTATTTGATACAGTAATTAATTAACAGTAAGAGAAAAATCCAAAGAACCAAATAGTACTGTATATTATATTACTCTAAATATAACCTTACTTATGATTATTATAAAATTATTTAATTCTAATTTTTATTATTTAAAGTTTAAACAAATGAAAGTTTTTCAAGAGAATTTCTATATTTTTTCTAATTTCCACTTCCATTCCATTCCACGCCTATTTTTCTAATTCCATTTCCATTCCGTGGAAGTAGAATCAAAAGTTACATTACTAGAGTATACTATTACAGTACAGGTAATGTTGTACTGTACAGTAGAGCTTTTAAACAGTACAGTAAAAATGAGTATATACTGAAAATGACGTATTAAAAGAGTAATAAATAAAATGTGTTTAATGCACGAACAGATGCTCCCACTTGTAAATCAGATCAAAGAACCATATTCGGTGTGGCCAAACGTGAACCTATTCGCGTGCCCTGTGATGTCGAAGCAGACCCACCACAAGTGACCTTTAGATGGACTTTTAACAACACCTACGAAGTGGTTCCCGTGAAAAACTTTGTTAGTGCTAAAACACGATCGATTGCTACTTACGCCCCAAGAAGTAAATATGGTTACGGAGAGTTATATTGTTGGGCCAAAAACAAAGTTGGGGAACAGCACGAGCCATGTGTTTTCAGTGTCATACCTGCCGGTCCTCCGCAGGCTGTTCGTAATTGTCTTGTAGGCAATCAAAGTACTGAAGGATTGGTTGTAAAGTGTGAACACGGAGATGATGGAGGACTTGAACAAAACTTTCATTTAGAGATATATCAATCAGATGACGGCCGACTTCAATCTAACTGGAGTTCTACAAAAGCACCCATATTTGAAGTGTCGGGTCTACCCATTGCCACCTCTTATGTTTTGGTCCTTTACGCTGCAAATGCTAAGGGAAGGAGCAATTATGTCACTCTGACTGCAAGTACTTTGCCTTTTCCTAATCGTGGAACTGGTAATATATTTCACAAATTAATTTATTCTTTGATTGATATCTAGATTTTTATTCATAAGACATTTGAACATAATTTGAGCGTTTAATTCAAACAAAGCATTCCCTATCAATTTTCTAAATTTTAAGTTTTTACTTCAAAACAAATTGTTGTGAATTTAAACTTTCAAATATTATAAATTAATTAAATTATATCTTTGTGCAAAATATTGAATTTCTTATAAAAAATAAATATTAATTCTAATATTGTTTACTAATTTAGAAGTTGGCATAAAACCTGTGATATATTTATTGATAGCAGTGGTCGGTTCACTAATTATAGCAGCGACTGCTATAATGATCATTTCAAAAGTGAGAACAAACGATCAAAATAAAGGTTAGATATCATGTTATTTAAATATTAATGTTATTGATTATGCTTTTCTTCCACTATTTCAATATCAATTTTACAACTTTTTAATCTTTGAGTTTATTCTTAGGAAACGAAACTAGCCCAATGCTAGTCGTATGTAATATACAAATGTAATAGTCTGTAGGGACAAAAAGTTTGAGAACTAAATCTTTTATATCGAACTCATTTATAAAAATGGGAAATTTGTGATAATTGTTCTCTTACTTCCTTTGCTATATATTCACTATTCTTATATTCCTGCTTATAGTGAGCTATAATTTATAATTAAATACTAAAAATACTAATAACTAGAAGAAACACAAAAACTATTAACAGTATCATAAACTGTCTTAAATAAAAAAGTTTATCTCATTATAATTTTTAAAATAAAACAAAGCTATGTTTTATGCACAATAGTTATGCAGTGCATGTTTGGCTTTATCTTTTATCAAATTGTATTAATTATTAAAATTTGAATAAATAGGTTCTCAAAGATCGCAAATGAACAGTAAAAGAAGTAGTGAAGAAGTAAACGCTGAGAATGCGAGGCGTTGTGCGAATCAAAACGGAAATATTAATGGCATTCAAAGTATTCTAATTGAAATAGTCTTTAATTAAATGAATGAACACAATCAAAAATGATTTATTAATTTAATTTTGAAACACTTTATTTTAAAGCAATTGTTTTATGCATTTGTTGATTTTGAATCGAATATTATTCTATTATTCTATTCATATTTTTGCAATACATCACATTCTTCTACATATTTATACAGTGGGAACACTTTATGTCAAGGCATTCGATGTGATGGATGTGATGGACGGCACTGTCAATCACATGAATGAGTCGTGGGATCAACAGATGAGTCAAGAAAAGTATGAAATTATTGAAGACACAGATCAGAGCCCTACCAATGAATCCCACGTCACACTAGCTCTTGAGCAGGTATTCACTCTTCTCTCTATTCAATTAATTATATAAATATTAATAACAATTAATACAATTAATACAATTTGATTTGTGTTTAGAGACGGACTCCAGAAGGCGATGCATTTCTGGAGAGGTCAGCATCTGATTCAACTTCAACCATGTCTTCAACTCATCCTCAAGATTATAAACGAATTAATCGCTATCTTATGCCTCCGCCGAGTATTCTTCGTGACGGAACAGTATTGTTGACAGACGAGGAGACCATTACATGCGAAACACCGCTTATGAATGGCATTTATTACACATCTTTCACTACCAATGTATCTGTCATTTACAGTACACTTTCATTACTTTATTTATATAAATATGCGTTTTAGTGATCAAATCGTTTGTTTCACTCAATCACAGACTCATCGGCCGACTCAACAGAAACACGTCACCCCATTGTCTACACCTGTTTAATGTCTAATCCAATGAATCCAATGAATGGTTGAGTCATTGTCTTCCACAATAACCCCATTGAAGAGCGAATAAAACGCAAAGTTTGTGCCAAATATTGAGTAAAACTTTATATCTATTGATCTACTGATCTATTGATCTATTGGTGACAATCAAGTTATCAGTGGATTGGTTTTCAAATAAATTATTTATCAAATAATTGATTAGTATTAATGGTATTAATGATTGACTCATTTTATACATTCCATCATTCATTGAATTAGAATAGATTTAACGCACATTTAAAGCAAAATCAATAATTTTTTTATAAATGTTATACATATTCATAAACTTAAGTGAATATAATGAAAAAACATTATAGAAGAAAGTTTTGTCAAAAAATCAAATAATGGCTCAAAACTGTGGCCGATCTTTGAGAAGAAGCAATAAATGCTTAATGTTAGTGAAAAGATGGAAAAATGACTACAGTAATAAAAAGAATGCAATATTATTCATATTAAATTTTATATATTAAATAAATTTGTAAATATTGTAAATTATAAATCAATCAAATCATACGACTATGACGACAATGTATTAATATTTGAAAACAGTTAGAAAATAAAACACTTCTTTTATTCATTTTTAAAAATAATTAAAGGAATTAAAGCATTCTTCAAAATTACTATTGGTTTGAGTTTACTTTATAAGTAAATTAAGAATCTTATTTCATATGATTATAGGTAAATGTTTAATGCTTATGGCTTTTTAAATGTTTTAATTTTGAGAAACTTCAAGAGCTGTAACTCCACCCCTATTAGAGATATTGAATGGGACAAATATATTCTTATTCTGCATCAAATTCTCTATTTAATAAAACGAATTTATTCGGGCGTGGTAGGAAAATTTTAATTGTGGGAGTGACTAAAAACACCCACTGAAGTTATTCAACCACTCCCAAAAAAATTGATTCTTTGAAGTAGAGAATTTGATGCAGAATAAGAATATGTTTGTCCCATTCAACATTTCTAATAGGGGTGGAGTTACAGCTCCAAGTTTCTCAAAATTTAAACATTTAAAAAGCTCTAGCTCCGCCCCTATTATTGATATTTAAATTAAATTCTCTACAAAATAGAGTACAATTTAATGGGCGTGGCCCAAATTTTATTGGTGGGCGTTTCTTATCAATATCACGTGTTGCATTGAGCTCAAACCAAATATTAAGATTTAAAAATAATAGCCATCTCATTACCTTTAAAATGACACCATATTTATTCCATTATTCCATCGGGAAGGTACCAAAAATAATTTTTCCCATTGAATTACATTATAAAATGCTTATCCCCAAAGTGGCACCCCTTTCAAATGAAATTTCTACAATATATATTGCTTTTGTTAACAAACAAAGCGAAATCCAGCTTTACGTTGGTAATGACTTTAACGCTCGGCGCCCACGCTCGCGCTCAGAGGAAAAAGGAGCCGAGCGTTAAATCAGTCAACTTCATGAATATTTCCCTATTTAAAAAAATGTCTCAGAAAACCATTGAGATTTTGACACCCCTCGACTTTTTTTATACAGTCATTCTTTGTCCCAACCTTTAAAGCAGAATAATTGATAAATCTATATAAATAAACTCTTCATTGTTATCTTCAGACATTATACAGTTAATTGAAATAATTATGATATTAATTTAAATAAAATAGAGAAGTGAACACTGTTCAAAATCTTTATTAAATTAAGCAAAACTTGAATAAATGTCCTTATTGTCAATCATTTATCTCAATGTAATGAGTTTCAAAGGTGTGAGATTTTAAATATTTTAGGCTTTAAACAGGGGTCAGGCTTTAAAAATGGGTCAGGTGTTCAAAGTATCAAAATATATTAGTTTTCAGTTTAATTTATTTAAATTATAATTTGAGGATCAATTTTTTCTTTAATATATGACCAAAACACAAATCAAATAGGTTTGGGTTCGGGTTCACAAAAGTCAGACCAACTGCAAAATTTTAATATCTACCCAAAACCAACCCAAACCAGTTGCACCTTTAGTCGTTATAGTGAACGGGTTTCTCTTGCATTTATCTATTGCATTATAGATTATGGTCTCACTATGACGAGAGTCTATTGTATATCAAATGTGTTTAATACAGATCAAAACAGTTTGTCATTTGTAATGTGATGGGAAGGCTATGGTCTTAAAGTGTTTTAATGTTTTCGATCACTCATATAAACCTGTAGTCAAATAATTAAACAATAACTTAGATGATAGCACTGCTACACAAGGGTTTCCTTCCTCTTAATCAATTGGTTCTCAACTGAATCACTTTAATGACAAAATATTCTCAAAAAGAATTTTTAACTTTTTAAAACTTATGACTAAAATGCAAGGCAATGGTTGTCTCCCATTTTCGAAAAAGTCGAGTAAAAGTAGAATCCATTCGTTTAGATTGCTTTTTAATCAGAAAAAATATATAATTATTAAAAAGTTCTTTTCAATAGTAATCAATGATTTGAATACAAATGTCGAATGACCTCAAATAGAATCTAATTTATAAAATGAAAAATAGTTTCTAAACATTGGCAATAATGTTAAAAAAGAAATACATTGAAATAAATGATGAAAAATATGAATGAAAATCACTTATTTGAAGAATTAGCTGAATCTCAACTTTGACTGATAATAGTCGATAACCATTTGAGGACAACTAAATTCAAATCAAAATAAATAATTAATAATTTGAAACACTATACTAATAGAGAATAAGACTCACTATTTGTTGACATCGTCTGATTCGAAGACATCGCACTTGTTATTACCGAACCATTTAATTAAAAAACATAATTTGTTTCCGTTATAAAAGGCGGAAATGATTTTATCGATCTTTTTGATGTTATTTCGTGGAAATTGTTTAATATCTAATTGTTTATTAACAAATCCGGGTCTTTCCATATCTAGAGCTCCATTTCGAATAGAGAGAGCATTAGTGATCTCATCGATATATTGTGTGGTCGAGATATTAACATAATTACCAATTTTAGCCAAAGCTGAGATCTGTGTCTCACTTTCTTGTGGCGCACCATCTGATGCAGGCCTAGAATTGTCTGAATCTAAACCATTAGTCACGTTATCGTTTTCAGATATTTGTGCCACTAATTGCTGTTCCATTTCTATTGATTCTTCTTCAGGCGCTGGAGTG
Source organism: Nanhermannia elegantula (assembly GCA_034699485.1). Classification (NCBI taxonomy): domain Eukaryota; kingdom Metazoa; phylum Arthropoda; class Arachnida; order Sarcoptiformes; family Nanhermanniidae; genus Nanhermannia; species Nanhermannia elegantula. The sequence goes on along the minus strand of JAQGCH010000883.1, from coordinate 2,100 downwards.
CTAATTATGGCATCCAATGAATCGGTGCTATTTGTTCTCTTATCTAAAGCACTATTAGTGGTCTCGATTTCATTTTTATGTGATTTCTCTCTTTCTTCCCCAACCGATGAATTTTTAAGGCTTTCATCTATTTTTCTGAGTCGCGCTTCTTTGGCTCTTTTGGGTCCCGGTTTTGATAATATCCTCTTTCTTTCGTCTTCTTTTGCTTCCATTAATTTATTATAACTTTTATTACTATCAGCTATTTGTGAGTCATTATAGGCAGGGCTGACACTCAGTTTTGTTGAACTAATACTAATGGAATCACTTTTTTCATCAATAGATTTATTACTACTTTTATAATAAACTTTATCTGAAGAGTTACAGCTCTTTGGCTCAGATGAAAGCTCTGTTCCTTGTGTTTCACTATTATTCTCGGGTTTCATAGGAGTGCTATTCAGTGCAAAAAGTCTTGCCATTCTCGCCTCCTTTGCTGCCTTAGGCCCAGGTCTTGACAAAAGTCGCTCTCTTGGAGTCATCTCTTCTGCACTACTCTTTTTGTGGTCACTTTTAACAGATTTATTAGACACAGAATCAGAATCAGAACCATTTTTATCCTTTTTATTCGACAAATTGAGATCAACTGAAGAATTCGATTTAGTTTTTGAATTACTTTCTTCAACATCTGAATTCACTTCAGTTATAGTTGTTTTCGGAGTTGACATAGAATTTAATTTTGCGATTCGGGCCTCTTTTGCTCTTTTAGGGCCCGGTTTTGATAAAATAACTCGCGTTTCGTCGTCTAAGTTGTCATTTCTAAGTTTTAATGTCTTATCAGAGAGTTGTGAATCTGAATCAGAATCAATGGTTTTATTCTTATTTGTATTCAATTGTTCGTCGGTATCCTCTTTAGCTTTGACGACCGGCACTTTTTTAGGAGTGGTCAGTCTTGCGAGTCGGGCCTCTTTTGCGCGTTTTGGTCCCGGTTTTGACAGAATTTTCTTAGTTTTCTCATCGTCTGAGTCCTTGTTTTTGTCGGAATCATTGTCTGAATCATTTGATTTACTTTTAGGCTTTTTATTAATAGCGGATTCACTTTCATTATCAGAGTCTGGTTTTGGTGTTTCGCTCGCTTTAAGTCTTGCAAGTCGTGCCTCTTTTGCACGTTTAGGACCAGGTTTTGACAGAATTTGTTTCTCTTTCTCACTCTCAAGATCTTTGTTAATTTTCTTATTTGTGTCGGAATCAGAGTCCGAGTCCGACTGTGACTTTTTTTTTGCCAATTTCTTGTTCGAGTTTTCGTCAGAATCTAAACTGTATTTATTGGGTGAACTCTTTTCTTTCCCACTGTTCTCTTTGGTTCTCTTGCGTTCGCTTTTTAATAATTTTTTATGCTTTTGCTCATCACTCGAATCACTTTGTTGTGAATCCACTGAAATCTTTCTCTTTTTACTCGAATCAGTCTTTGATCTCTTTTATTAAAACATCAAATAATAAAACACGAAATCATTATCAGTATTAATATTAAATGTCATCTCAAATGTGTTGTGTTTTAAACAAACAATTCCTGTATTTGTTTAATACCTTTTCTACGTCTTTGAGATGCCTTTTGGAGAGACCACTAGTGGAGGGTTTGTTCAGATCATAATCGGATTCAAATGATCTGTTTTTATTTTTTTTAGAAGAGTTTTTGTCTTTATCCCTATTGGTCTGCTTTGAGGTCCACTTCCTCTCGAACTGTTCCAACAGGTCCGGGCAGTCGAGGTTGTACTGCGGCTCCCAAGTCATGTCGTTGAGTCCGTACCCCTTCCACTTCAACTGGTAAAGCCATACGTATTTGCCTGTCTTCGGGTCCTTCTCTCGCCTTTTGTCCCGAATCTCTTCGACAACATATAACTCATTCCCGTCGGAGTCGTATTCCTTCTCATCTGAATTATTGTCTGCGTTCTGTTTATTATGTTTATTGCGTTTCTTGTCTTCGGTGTCAGACCAGGAACTCGCTGATGATGACGAAGACATCGCTATATTTATAATAATAATATATAATTAATTGATATAAATATTGATATAATATATAAATATATAATAATAATAACAATAATAGAAAGGAATACCTCTTAA
>JAQGCH010000882.1:0-18946 GCA_034699485.1 Nanhermannia elegantula | reverse complement strand
TAGACTTAATGAGAACTGCATTTCATAATACCCTTAATCTATTGAACAAAACATTTAAATGATTTGTATTATTAATGAATTCCTACTTTTCTATTACTGTTCTATTAATGCAGTCATAGAATTGGTTCACAAATACCTGTGTATCGAATATGAGGCCAAACATTAATATTATGACTAATTATCTAATTATTATTTAACCAAACCTTATATTAAGTGAAATATAATTATTATAGTAATCATTGATTGCAATGATTTCTCGATTTTTAATTCATTTAATTGAAAAATGTTTAACATTTGTGTAATTATTAGTTAAATATTGAAATAATGTGTGAATTGCAGGCAATCATTGAATTTTCAGTTGAATTAAACAAATTCATAAATATTGATCTCTTTCAGAGGGGGTGAGTATTGACTATTATTAACTATTATTAACTATTACTAATTAATTGATGTAATGATCAGATACTATCAGATCCGAGTGTCTCTCAAACTCTTGAATTGCAAACAAACGCATAAAATAGAAGTCAGTATTAGTGAGCGAAAGAGGGATTCGTCCTCTTCTTCGAGCTGTTCCTCAAACAACTCTTTGAACGAAAGCAATGGAAGCAATGGTCAGAACCTGAACAGCAATATAGTGTTCCCTCAGTGCATAGTGAATGGCTGTGCTGTGAGCAAAACCTTTCAGATCCTGTACAAGAACGAAGAGGTGGTGCTCAACGATTACGTCTCATTCAAAGCCAACCTAATAGTGGACGCAAACGATTGTGTAAAACAAGTGAGAAAAACAAACTTCATTCTAGATGTGGAGCTCTGGTTCACAGACCAGGACTTCGGTCCCGATCACCACAACTCAATCGAATGCGTGTCCGCGCGTCAGTTGATTTTGCACATAGATATGTGTCGGGGTTTACACTATTACATGCCTGTTATGTTCGATTACTTTCATTTGTCTGCTCTCACTCTTTCAATACACGGCTCACTCATCACTCTGTGTCAGCCATATCTCAATCATCGCTCAAATGCTAAATCAGACAAAAAGTTTGGGAATTCAGTTCACGCGACGCCTATTAATAGCTGTACCTATGGTTACGACGCACTCCTCTTCTCAGGTTCGGGTTCAAGCAGTGCGAAGACGAACGAAGACATAATAAATGTTCGCTTTCGTAGGGCTCAACTCATTCACTGGCAGTTGACCTCAATATTATTGGCAGCCATTCAGAGCTTGAAACGAAAAATCGAAGAATACTATCAAATACTTCCTCCCTGGCAACAGACCAAGTGTCTTAACTCACCGGTGAAGCCCTCCATTCAAAATCTTAGTAAATTAGCGCAAGAATGCTATAAATCTGTTTTATTAAACGAATCCAATCATTCAAATAATTTCATTTCCTTTCAAAACGACATCTTTGTCATCAACGATATCACTAAACCTGAAGATTTCGTAACTGCAGTGGAGAGCGATATGGCTTATCTGTGTGGATTAGCTATAGTGCAATGGCAGCAGTTCTTGAATCTGGTTTTGAGCTCTGACCGAATTAATCAGCATTTATCTAAAGTACATCACATGCAAAGAATTAAACGCTTTTCTGAAGCATTTTTCTGTATTGAAAAACAAAAACAACACTTGCATTCGATTTGTGATAACAGTACTACAATTTTCACAGAAATCAGTGAATCCATAAGAAAGTCCCCATATTTAACGCTTTTGCCTCCTTGTGATGTCGAGTGTGTGGCACTCGATGGCGATTCAGCCACACTTCCCATTATATACGAAGAAAAATTTGATTCAGAAGCTCATTACGACCCAAATTCTGCCTCAATCAATGATATTTGTCTGGAAGAGACTTTTGAGAACTTAATGCAATACAACGAGCCCTCGACTGCTATTAAACGCAATATGAGAGACAGACTCCTTAATAACTTATCGCGTTTTAATTTTGGCAGTTATGGAAAACTCAAAGAAGAGTACAGTCCAACAGCTGTCAGAGCTTCGGCTACAAACCTGTCCCCAATCGATAAAAGCATTAATTCTTCAACCATTAAGAGTAGCACAACTACAACCACAAAGTCTAGTCTTTTGCAAAACAAAGAATCGGTTACATTAGTTGGCTATAGAAGTATTGAAAACTCAATGACAACCAAAGATAATCGCTGTAAAGACGTCTCGAACGCACTTTTATCGGATTTAACAATTCCGCCATCATTTTCATTGCACAACATTCAGTCACAAATTGGAAAACGAATTGTAAACAGTGAATCATTGCCTGATTTGAGTACAAACGAAGTTTTACTTCATCTCAAAAAACAACTTTCATCGTCTGCGAGTAAAGCGTTGGCCACCAAAAGTCGTAAATCAATTACTGTTAAGAATGTGAATGAGAAGGCGTCCAATTGCACTGTTAAACCTCCGCAACAATTTAGAGATAATATTACTACTGATAAAAAAATGTATGAAGAGTTTCGCGGAACCATGTATTTCCCTAAACCACCGAAGCAGTTCACTATAGATGAAAGTGATGAACCTGAAGATGACAATTGTCAGACACTAACTAAAGAATTAATTAATGGAACCAAATATCCTATTAATAAAATGTTAGCAATAAATTCTAGATTAGAACATAAAAAAATTATTGAAGAACCCATTCCTAAAGAGAATGAGTTCACTATGTTAGAGCTTTTAAAATCCAACAAATGCTTAGTTTGCGGTGATTTAAGTTGTCTGTGTAGTGATGACAGCGATGAGTTGCCCGGTTTGAGACGAGTCTCTGCCATCGGATCCGATTTAGTGTCATTTGTTAAGGCGAAAGAAGAATTCAGACAACAAATTGCTGCCAAGTCTAAGGGTTGGCTTATTTATAGTGATTTTCCCAGTTTGGCCTCTCGTATACCTTATTTCCAATGCGATTCTGACTTTCGTGCATTCAGGTAAATGTCTATCTATTATTTACTTCAAATGTTAACATTCTTTTCACTATTTTATATTAATTTCAATGTTTTAATCAAATTTTATTATTATTTATTATGTTTTTTCATTTTGATAAAAGAATGATATGATTTTTGGCAAACAATTATAATATTTGTCATTCTCTCAAAATTATGATAAGCCATTATTTCTAAGAAACATACATCAAATTTATTTAAATGGAATTTTGACTAAAATCATGACGAAAATGGGAGTTTTCTGTTGACTTTTATTAGAATGGATCTGATTTTCCTTTCATTTTCTTCTAAAATGTCAAAATACTTAAATTGTTTTCGATTCTCCAATAATCTAAAGCTTTACTGATATTTTTTATTTTATTTTTATGGTTTACATATATTGTCTACCCTTATGAGTTAGTACTGAATAATAAAATTTAAGAAACACTTTTATTTAGCGATCAAATATTCGATTTGTTTCTTTATAATACACTAATTTCTCTTAAGTTTAACTTATGATTCACTTTATAATCAATGTGTTTATTATAAGCAAAATTATTTCACTAACTGAGCATTTTTTGTTTGTGTCCGTCTTTTGCGATCAAATTTTTTAAATTTATTTCTTCAGATCCAATATTAAGATTTTAAAAAGTTTAAATTTTCAAAATTAGGTTTTCGATTATAGTAAACATGTCAATATTGAAATATGAATATTATATGTTCAATATTTCAGTAAATTCTTGTTTGCGCTGCAAAAATATAATCCCTTTAGACCTAAAGAAATTTTAAATTTCTTTAAATTCAATTACTTTATAAATTTATTTAAATAAGTATTTGATTAGTTTATAGCAAACTATTAGTTTATATTTAAAGAAATATAAAGTTTTCGTTTTTTTTATATTGAAAATATATTTTTCAACTATTTGTAAGTAATTGTTATTTTGAACTCTAATTGAAATGTTAATCAAATCAATAAAAGTACTTGAGATAAATTATTTTTTGACTGTTTATAACTAAAAAATGTGTTATATTTATTATAATTTATTTCTCATTTTCACTACAATAATGTTTTTTATGCGTAAAATTGAAGCCAAATGATTGCTTTCTTCACAGGTTCAACACTTTGAATCTCTTTGGAATAAAAGTGAAAAATAATGAATTGCATTACATGAGGACAAAACACGAGTTTATTTTAGGGTTAACATAAAAAAGGGAACATTAATAATGAATTCAGGAAACACTCAAAAGATTAATGATTTCACCAGAAAATGAGATTATACTAATAATTATAGAATAATACTAAATATAATTATTATAAAGTTATGCGATTATTCCGTGAACTGAATATTTTCGACTCATTTTATTAAATGTTAAATTTAATTAAGAATTGTTCATTATTTTTAATTTTATTTCACTCAAAAGGCTTTAAATTTATTGATGAATTAAAATGAAATCTTAGTTTTTTGTTTTCAATTAAAGACAGACTAATTTGACATTTTGTCAAATATTTAATTAATTGCTTTCCTCTTTTAAACGATACTATCTTTTAATTGAACATTAGGTGTTCATACAGAAAATTGAGTCTTTTGAGTAAATTTAGTGTCGAACTTGAGTTCAACAATGGTTCTAATGTAATGTATTGTAACAAATATATAGAAGTTATTTTGCAAAATGCCTACCTTAAGGCAAAAACAGGAAACGTGTGAATTCCTTTATAATCAAATGTTACCTAATTCAAGTCAATGCGAAATTTGTTACAGTACTAACTCTTCTGTTGAACAAACATTGTATTCAATGCTATTAAAAGAGCTGAAATATAAATATTGAATAACGTGCGAAATAAATGCTTTTACACTCATTTTGAAGTCTATTTATTTTTATTTTGACAGACACTTTAATATTATTATTTGCGTTTCATAGAAATCGATTGAATTGTTTGTTTAAAAATTGAAACATCCGATAGTTTTAAACCCTCTGAGAATAATAGGGAAAGAATAACTGATTGAAATGGCATACATTCAAACAAATTATTTATGGTTCCAATTATTAGTTCGTCAAATATTTGCATTTAATAATAGAACAAATATTAATTTCCAAATAAAACTTTTTTGTATTTTATTTATTTTATTGATTAGACACTGTACGGATCATTGAGTCTTTTGTGAATGCATTATGTAATGCATAGGTTTCCAACAGTTTTAACATTAGACCCAATAAGAACCACGTGATTTTATGGTCCGCGAGGCAAAAGGTTGGGAACCACTGATGTAATGCATCCCTTTATACAGTTAATCTCTTAAAAATGATATATAATTACGTTGAATAACTTTACTTTTATTATGTAATTCTTTGAAAGTTTGCTTTAACTCATTTGATCGATTTTTTAACGACTTATGTTAACAACTGTTCACAATTTAATTAACGTATCAAATTAAAAAATATGCCTCTTTGAGCAGGTGATATATTACTAGTTGAAGGATTCCTGTGTCTCATTAGACTGTTTTTTAATCTTCTCTAAAAACTCTTATAATGAGGTTTTTCTTTTTTAATCTGAATTTAATGGTTTGAAAAAAATAATTGTTTAACACAACAGGTCTCAAAAGCACAATGAGATTACCAAATAATAAGTATAATAAGATTAGAAGCAGATCTTATTTTTATTTTTTAGTTTTTATAATTTAATCTCATTTTGCAACAAAGTAATTATTATAGATTTGATTTTAATGATGTTAACATGAAATTTCTGGACCGCAATTTAAATCCTCTGTTCATTTTTATACGCCTTTGTTAGCTTTACTGATGTCTAAATTTAGTTTTCTCTTAGTGGTGGTCACATTTCGCTCACTTAATATTCATTTGAGTGGATTAAGCATTTCTTAATCATTTTTTAATAATTGAAATTTAAACACTCAATATTTTTCCTTTGGATAGATAGGGATTTTAAGATTTAGAAAAGTTGTTCTTTTAAAACTACCTTTTTTTTAAATTGATGATTCATTCTTTTCAATAATACACTAGCATTATATCGATTTACATATGCATACATTTAATTTGCATTTTAAAATTAGACTTTGAAATGCCTCCACATTTAACTAGCAGCACCTTTTTTTATATTATACGTACTGTAACTCCAGTTTAATCCTTAATCATAGGCTGAGTCTATTTTTCGGTGTTTAAATCTGCAAAAATTCGTTCGGAATTTCGAAAAACGTATTTCTTTTTGGAAATAAAATTGAAATTATATTGAATAATAGTCAATGATTACATGTATTTAGAAGTTTTAAATTGTTATTGAAGATAAAGGAAAAGTCATTAAATTCTATAACATTTATGTGTTTTGTTTACCTATGGACCGGCCCCTCCCAAGATTTTGTGAATCTCAAAAATCATAAATTACTTTGGTCTCCTTTGATTTTTTGTTAAATATTCGAAAATATATACCTTTGATCACCTCTTTTATATTGCACACATTTACTTTCAGTATTATTTATTTTAATAAATCGAACCATGTATTAGATTTATGGTTCAAAAGATAACCAACAATAAACAGAATCGATTTTTAAATGCTTTTGTCACGACAAAAAAACAGAAACCCCGTTAGTTTTTGACCCACCACCATCAGAATTATAAAATTGTCGTTGAGTTAGTTATATCTTATCGTTTATCTCAAATAATTAGGATAAAGAGCGTTCAACATATACAGAGACTAGTGGAGCAAATTTAGTTTTCTAATTAGTACCATATCATAAGTCTTTAATTGATTTTAAAATGTTTAAAAGATTTACTAATGGATTATTGTTTAGTGAGTTTTTAGAAAAGTGTTATTTTTTAATAAAATACCAGTACTAACGCTGCAAAATTTCGGAAATGCTTTTGAACTATTTATGTGAAGCATTTCAATAAAAAGTGTCAAATGAGTTTATCAAATATGTAATTTTTTACATTATATTCAGTAGATATTGAGTCAAATAATTCTTCAATAATCTCATGTCATAACCGAAAGCTTCACTTTTAAAGTAAATTCAAATATGCGAAGCCTTACGGATATGCATAAGAGAGATGATTGGCAGCCAATGGCATTCATATCCCTAAAATAATCTCACACTTTGGCTCTGAGCGTCAATTTTATTGATTTATTCAAAATTTGTGAACCATCTCAAGAGTGTTAAGAGTCAAATATTAGTCATAAGATGATAGAAGTGTTTAAATCCTATTATTCAAATTGAATAAACTATGTAATAGAAAATTTGATACTTTTAACATCTGTAACCGGATAATCACTTTTATTGCGACACTTGTTAATTGGATGCTCTTATAATCACTTTAAATGCACGCTACTTTGCTTTATCGAAAAGTCTGTGTAAAATATAGAGTACAATAGGTTCAAAACGAAACTCAAACGCAAAATTGTTCAAAAGTTGTAAACATTTTAGTAATTTTTCTACTTTTTATCAATAGAATTGAAGCTTAAGTTTAAATTTTTAAAGTTTTTTCACTCGTCTGTCTCTAATCAGTTGATATGTAGATGAATAGGATTTTATACTAAAATATAGAGAAAACTTTTTGCAGTTTCGTTTTGAACCTATTGTACGTTAGAATATTATGCAATACATAAGTGTTGAATTGGAAGTGTCTTTTACAGGGGTCAAGTTTCTGTTATTTCATTTTAAGCATAAAACTGTATATTTATGTTATTCTTTTCACAAAAATTATTTTATCAATACTTCAAATTTTATGCCTTTATTTCATAAATATTTCTTCAAATAAGATAAATATTATTGAGATAAGAGTATGAGCTCTTTGTTTGATTTATTCTAGAGTTCAGAAATAGAGATTCAAATAGAGATTCAAATAGTGATTGACTTTAAAAATATGAGTGTTTGAGTTTGAGATAGTCATGAAAACAAATGTTAAGTAACTGACTATTATTTACTGATAACGCTTATTAATGTTGAACTAAATATTTCATTTTGTGTTAGAAAAGAATATGTTATTCATATCGATTGCTCTTTTTGAAAGTAAAATCTAATTTAAATGCAAAAAATTCTTGCTTTTGTGATGCGATGCATAACAATTGTCTATTAAAGTATCTCTAATAAGACTAATAATTATTAATCTTTTATAATAGCGCTCAAAAGGATGGCTTACATCTCATAATATGTGTTCATGGGTTGGATGGAAATAGTGCTGACCTACGATTGGTAAAAACCTATCTAGAGTTAGGTCTGCCGACAACCAATTTCGAGTTCCTGATGTCTCAACGCAATCAGGGCGAGACATTTGACAGCTTAGAAACACTTACTGATAGACTCGTTCAAGAAATCAATTATCACATCGAAGTCTATGGTCTCAATCCATCCCGAATAAGGCAAGTCTTCACTTTATTTAATAAACGCTTATTTCGTTTCATTAGGATTTTATTTTTATCTATTACTCAAATCTTTAATTATGTTTTAACTTCTAAGATATTATCAATATTTTAATGAGAACACTATCTGTAGTCAGTTTGTAATTTTTTTGATCTATTATTTGTTTGAAGCTTTGATAACAATGAAAGTCAAATTAACAATTAACTACTTCCGCACTAATTATCTCACTATTTAATAGAATAACTCTTGCGCTCTATCTCTAAATTCATTTCTATCCTTAACTCCTCGTGAGATACCATATAAGAGCTAATGATGAACATAAGATGCTGTTTCTCGATCGATGTCAACGGAAAATGAGTTTTGCTAAGGATTTAGTATAAGATTAGACTTTTTTCAGTTTAATGATTGCCATAATTGTGATGATCTTTAAAAATTGTTTCAATCTTTTAACTATTGAACATATTTATCACAAAAAGTTAAGGAAAAGTAAAATTAAAAATACATTATATTTATCAAACTTTAAACACTGTGCTGTACAGATATAGAATATAACCTGAAGTCCTAATATAAGTTGTATGTATATTGGAAGTGATGATTGCAAAATATAGATATACCTTATAATAAATGAATGTATGAACGCATACAAATTTAGTTAATATGAATGGGGAAATGTTTTTAAGTAAAATTTGTTTATATCGTAACTCTTGACTGTTTTCTTTTTGATTCATCGAAAGTGAACTCACGAGAGTGTTTGTGATGCAATGTTTCATTGGCTGTACATAAGCCATCTTTAAGCTACACTATATTTTTATATTTGATAAATTATGTTATATGTAAGGATTAATCCCAAAAGTATGTGAACGCTACAAAATTTCACATTTTCAAAGCGCGAGAATCACTCAAATTTTATAAATGAAACATAACAGCATTTAACTTCTCAATAAAATTTGTACAAAAACTTGTATATCTCATGTCAAAAATCGGTTGCACTCCAGAGATTAATAATACTTTGTAATAGATATCTGTTTTTTGTTTCTATTTTAATTTATGAATACTTTTTCTTTATAATCACTCATTATTTCCCAATTGATATTATGTTAGACATCACATCATTTCAATAATTTTTTTAAATGTCTGAGAGTTTTGAACACCAATTATGTGGTTATCTATTGCTCAGTATAGTTGTAGCCTTGCTTTTAAACAATTAATTATAGGGTGAGCAATAGGGTGAGCAATAAATGTGATGTTTCTCATTGTTTATCATCATTATTAAAAATTAAACATTTTTCAACTGCAATCAAGTGTTCAATAATGGAAAAACTGTTCTCTATGGGCTCACATATAATTAAGGAAGTGGTGAACTTGCTTTTCAGATGCTGAGTTGTATGCGGTCTTAATTTAATTTGTGTAGAAAATAAGGTGGCTTTGAGAGATTCAATTTAGTTTTGTAGATAAAATCCTGTTTTTACAATATATGCCAATAAACAAACGTTCTTTTCAACGAATTAATCAGATAAATAAAACAATCTCTCAAAAGCCCCTTTGTTTTCGATATAAATTAATTCAGGGCCGGATAGAAATATAGCATTCGAGAAACAACTTAGCACTCACTTACTTATAATGCTCTGTAATTTATTGAATAATAACTTTGAGGAATATAAGCTCAAAATTGATCGATTTGTATGTCTTGAAGCAATCATTTTGGTTGTTAAGCGAAAGTGTGGTTACATTGAAGAAAAATTTGTGAAATTTTGTGTTGAAAAGTGATAATTATATCTTAAAAATTGTCGGTTAACTTTACTCTAACATATTCCCAAATAAGATTAAATATTTTTTCTAAACCTTTTAGGGCTTAAGGGAGTTCTTATATAGTTTTTGAGATTTCGCTCAAGTCTTATGAGTGCCGTAATCTTTAAAATTCTTAAACCCTATTACAGCTTTTGTTGAGTTTACCAACAAATTAGAATCCATTCTTTATTTGATCAATAAGTATGAGTATATATAAATCATTTTTAAACTAGAAATGACATAAAAACTTGAAGTCTAAATAGCGTTTCCAAAATGCAATCCTTTCAAAAATAAGTTTCAAATAATGGCATGCACTTAAAGTCCGCCCAATTTTTATGCTTCCCGTTTAAATAGTGAGACTAATGCTAATTTTCACAATAATACTTTTTAACAATGAAAAAGTTTGCGTGTCATCTAATAAAAGCGCTTTGTTGATAAAGGACAAGAAGTGCAGACGAGCGGAAAAGTTAAAGCTCACAATATTGAGCAAAAACTGCATATTTATGAATCATTTGGCCTTAAAGCCTATGGACTCTAAATTCTTCAATGCTTTCAGGTTCGTCATTAAGCGCTGAAGTGCATGAGCTCGTGTATAGTCATTAGTTATTGTAAAATAACTTATACAATGCTCACCCGCTATGTTGTGATAAATATTTTCTGTCAATATTTGTGACTTTAATTTATTTGTATGTATCGCTTATATACACACTTTATATTTATAACTTATTTATTTGAGCGCAAAACGGAATGTTTATCAGTCACTTTGGTTTTGCGTTTAGGCCTTAACGCCTTACAATTTAACTGCCATTTCATTACTCTTAAGTTTCTTTCCGCTTCTATTCCAATATAACAGCACTAGTTTTTTATCAATAACACTGTATAGACTAGTATTGTATAGTTTAGTATTGTGTGCATCATTTGATTTTCCACTATTTGAATTTTGCATGCATTGTACCGCTATTTTGCTTGACTAAGCATTATCTGTTGCTGCCATCGCTATTGGTCCGTCGCATGAGCAGCTCTTGAGTCTCTTCTTCATTCAGCCCTTTTTCATTCCATTGCAAGTGGTATATATTTTTTTCACTTTATGCTACCTCTTTTGAATCACAATCGATAAGAACAAAAATGTCATTTCAATGTCTCATGAAAGTGATATTCCACTCTCATTTGGCGAGCTTTCCGAGTTTTCAATATAATAAAATATTTTATATATCATTATATATACCCTATTCTTAATTTTCATTACTTTTAATGCCGACTTTAAGGCCTTTTATTATTTATTTAATCCATAAAACTGTCTCAACGAGTCCTCAACTGTAATGTAATAGTAATGGAATGCTATTACATAATCATTCTCAAAGATTTAATGCTTCAAATCAAACCGTTTTAAATTACTGTTAATTCTTTTCTCAAATTCTAATATCGATATAAAAAAGTAATCAAATAAATTAAATATACTGTATCAGAAGCTGTTTTGTATCGATTACTAGCTCTTAAATAAAGTTACTGTTCTTTAAACATAAGCTCAAACAAGATTGGGTTTCATTTTTCATTTTTGTTCTGCTCCTAACAGTAATTTCAAAAAATTATAAACCAGCAGAATCTATATTTTAAGCTAAATTTTCGTGTTTCAGTTGATTAATAGGTTTCTGCATATGTGCACATATGACAGAGCATTTTCTTAAGCAATTTCTATTTATTATTTGAAGTGAGCCCTAACTCGATGTTAACTTTAATATTTTTTTCAACTGACTCCACAGAATTTTATTTAATCTTTATGCGGGTTCTGTTCAAAGATTATTATAATATGAATATTTTGAAAAATACACTTTTTAGAAAACTTTATCAATTTTTGTGTGAAATAAAGTGAAAGCAATACTCTGCTATTTTGTATCTAAAAAATGAATACCGAATCCATTTCAATAAAAATAAATTGAAAACTTTAAAAAAGTCAAAATTTGAATTGAATTAAATCAAATTCACTGTCTCTATGGCTTCAGTCAACTTTTTTTTTATGAAAAAGCTTAGAATCCAATTTAATTCAACACTAGTTTTTATTAGTCTGAGAAAACTTTAAAATTGGATACTTTACCAGAATGTTTACTGATATTGCTTTCTCAACCAAAGGTATATATGAAAATTAGAGGTTCACACAAGCATTATTTCAGTTACCCTGAGCTTAAGCTGACCAGAAAGTGAGTTTAGGCTGATTTTCTTTGACAGCTTTCAGTTAATAACCATTAAATATTTTGAAATGAAAATTCTTATATATACCTATTCTATACAGTATTGTGGAAATTGTAAATAAAAAACGAATCATTTTATTATATAATTTTTGTTTTGAAATAATAGTTTTCCAAATATATGTTTGTGAAAGCCCTGAAGAAAATGAAACTATAGACCAAAAGCTAGTATATCAAACATTTTATAATTTTCAGTAGAGTTGAATCTTCTTCATAAATAGAAGAATCGATTTTATACTAAGTTTGAGAAACATATTCTGCGTTGATATCTGGTCGGGTAGAGAAAGGTCTTTTGGATTAAACTGAAAGTATAAGAGCTGTCAGAACAATAGGACCAGATTGAATTCATTGGCTCATCTCTCATATACTTGTATCTCAAGCATTGAGTGTTCTCCTGCTGGTGCTCTAATCATTATGTTTTTCAAATTGTTTGTCGAGACAGTTATTTACAACATGTTAATCATGTATTTCATAATTAAAATCCCATTTCATTTAAATAACAAATTTATTTGATATAAAAAATTGTTCACTTTTAATAATTGTTGATTTAATATAAGGTTATTATTTAATAATAGTGTCTCATTAATAAACAAGTAATTTAATTGATTGCTAAAACTTGAGGTCTTCTGTATGTAGTAAAAGAGATCAATATTTGAATTCAATTAAGTTATAGACGTAATGCGAACGTGTTTCAGAGATTACAAGGTGCTCCCGTTGCTTCGCAACTTATATTAATTTCTATTATTAACACTCAGTTACTTTTTTAATATATAAGAAGAAGAAGATTAAAGAAATGAATTTCAATTATCCAGTTCTAATACAAGTGTATAAGATCTAATTTAGAACAACTAAAAGTTTATTTATAAGGCCTTAGAACATAAAATAATTATTACTTTGATGAACGTCAGGTTTTCGACGATATCATATGTATAAGTCTAGTCATTAATTCAATTATTCATGAACTCTATATTAATAATCAATTACATTGTTTAATAAAAATGTTTATGAATGCTTATTGAATGGTTCGTTAAATTTTATTAAATATTTTTAATAGAAAAAAGTCTGCTAACAGCTGATATACTGTAGCAATGATTTCAGTTTAATATTTTATTTTCAAAGATCCTATAAATCAGATTAAAAGATCAGATCTGAGGAATTACACCCCCCTCTCCCCATTTTTATTATCGATTATTATTCTAATCGCTCTAGTGAGCCAGTATTGCTTTGAAATATTTTTATCTAACATAGTTTTTGAGATATTCGACAAAATTAATTACTTTAAAAGTTGAGAATGGTAAAATTTTTGCGATCGCGGGAGTTTGCCTCACTGACTTGTACTTCATTCTCGGCCCTCGAGATATATGTTATGGCTCAATTCGGTCCTTGTGTCAAAATAGTTTGGGCAACTATTGTATAGTTACTTTAAAAATTTGATTTATGGCCAATTTCTTCATCAAAAAACTAATTTTATGAAAATTTTTAAGTGACATGATGCCTTGTCACTTATCAATGTAAATTCATGCAGAGCTTGCAAATGAAAATTTTTAAACTCTGATCAATACAATAGAAATTATTTGAAAAATTATTCAAAACATTTATTTTTGTTTGACCTGAAATTTCATAACATTATTAATGAAACTAAAATATTATGAAAATAAGTATGTATTACTATGTATTGAGAGAATTTTGGGTACTATAACTAATAGGCTTTTTGGACTCTGCAGATTTAAATGACCATTTTGAACATGGCTTGGTATAAGCTTGTTGTGGTAAAAATTTTTTTGAATTCGGTTGATAAGTGGTGAGACGGATCCCTTGTGAGATCCACTAAACAGGAAATGGTGTCAAAAGCCGCACGAATACAAATTACTGCTCTATCTAAAAAAAATTAAAACTTTATTTTTATCTAAAATTATTGCACAATTGGCGGCGGATAGGGTCTGCTAAGTCGAACTTTGAAGTCGAATATACGCTATTAATATAACGAGCTGCCGATTAATACAGGGATATATTTTATTCTACTCGAATCTCATTATATAGCTTTCCTTAGAGTACAGTATTTTTTTAACATTTCCTTATAGACTGGCCCACTATAAACTTTTTTTTACTCATTTCATTTAATAATTCATATAATAATTCTTTTACATGTCACCCCCTTTTAAAAGTGGTTGTCAAATGTGATCACATTTAAGTCACAGGTTAGAAAAAAGCGCTGAACGTGAACCGTTTGCCAATTACTGGTACTATTAATGTTTATAAATTAACAATTAAATAAATTGAATTCAACAAAAGGCAATCGTCAGTGATATAGAATTAAGTGGTGAACAAAACTCTTTTCTTTGCATCTCTGGATTTAGTCTCCGAATTTCTCATTGAATTAAAGATACTTTTAAAGGTGTGTTTCTCGAGATTGTACAGAAGAAACACGGGATTTAAGGGATTTTCAATACTTTGGGAAAGTTGTGACACCAAATAGACAAATGCAAAGAGAGCTCATACATACAGTACTAGTATTACTGTAATCTCTTTATTCTAGTATTAGTTAATAACAGACAGTTATGTCATATCCATTTTGTGAGCATTGACATCAATCGTAATTTGTACAGAATTATAATAGAGAACTAACTATTAGGCTCTATTGCAATGAGCAATTCGTTTGTTATAATTTGATTTTATTTAACGACTTCACTGACTTCAAATGAGGTGATACCTATTCTAACAACTGTTTGGACATTTAATCCCTTTTTCAGAAATTTAAAAGCTTTATTGATATGCTATGGATACATGCGTAGAACTGCTCACATATTCTGATTCACACAGAATATTCTGAATATAAAATAACATAAGAATAATTACTGTATAGCCATTATACGACTTTATGTACAATTTTGTTGGTTTGGGTCATATATAATATGTGATCAACATTTTGACTTAAGTTTACGTATCATATATATTACTAAAACTTTAAAATATCTCTCAAATGGTGACATATCATTATCACTATTGATATATTTTATAGTATAAGCTAAGCTCAGCTCAGCTTAGCTCAAAAACTCATGCAAAGTGAGCTTATGCTCTGCAATAATCACTTCTATTGTGATGAAACATGTCTTATAGCAATTTGAATGATACCGAAGGAATTTATAAGAAAGCAATTGCAGCTCTATTTTATGTCTATTATATTTTTATGGAATGAAAGGCTTCTCTGTTTCCCCCAGAGACCTATGGATTACTTAAATAAAACATTTTTCGCTGTAAAACATTTGTGACACAATCGAACAATACTATAAACATTAATCCCAATCCTCAACTTTTTATATTCTCTTTTATCAGTCTTTTACTAAGAATCGAATCTTTATATAAACCTAAACCTAATTGTTTACTTTTTCTGCTTTTAAGTTAAACTCAAGTTTAAAGTATAGCCTTATAAAGTGCACGTTATATAGAATTCTTCCTGATCTGACATTTCTGAAACATCTGTCCCTAAGGCTCAACATTTTTCTTTTTATATTATACTTTTCGGATTATTTTTCGCTAAATTTCAACTTTTAATCGTATTGTTAACAGTTTTATTGGTCATTCTCTGGGAAATATCATAATACGTGCTGTTTTGGCCAAAAAACATGAATTTGTTAACCGCTGGAAAGACAAACTCTACACTTTTCTATCTCTGAGTGGACCTCATTTGGGACTCGCTTACAATAATAGTGGACTCGTCAATATGGGTAGGATTTCTTCACTCAATTCTTTATTAACATTTTTTAATTTTTATTTCAAAACTAAAGACTATTTAATTTAATATAAAATTCATTTATTTAAGTATCATTTGTCCAATAAATGAGTTTTTCTTTTTAAACTCTTTTCCACAAAAGATTAGCTTTAATTAAATGACAAGAATTACATAACATATGATTACTACAGTATTATTACTTAATTGTGTGGCAAAAGATTAATTAAATCAATAAAGATGTTGTTTATATCATGTATTGAGTATTCTAAGGCATACGGAATTTGGTTTATTCTTATTAAATGCGATTAAATGAACAAAATTGCAGCAACTTTTGTATATAATAAATCTTCTTTTATGTACAGTAATTACTCCTTAATCGTATATGCAGTACAACTACTTCTGATTATTTTTATGTTTTATGTGTCAGCCATCCTTTTAATGTCTTAACTTTTTAATCTAATAATTTGATTCTTTTTAATTAAAAAACCAATTCATATGCCTTTTGGAAACATTACCGTAAATCATATGTTTGTTTAATATTCAATATTTTCAATTTTAGCCGAAAACTTAAAATACTAGTGATGTAAAGGAATAGTTACTACTAATACTATAATATCGTAATCTTATATTACATTTTGTAATAATAATATTTGTTATTAGTCATAAAATAGTCCATTAAATAGTCGAAGCTTTTTAGTCTATGAGGGTTTGTTCGTGAGTATAACAGTGCTCTTATTTTGTTATGCCGTTGAACTTATGATATACTAAACTTATACTATTAGAGACG
The DNA here is from genome assembly GCA_034699485.1 of Nanhermannia elegantula. Lineage (NCBI taxonomy): Eukaryota > Metazoa > Arthropoda > Arachnida > Sarcoptiformes > Nanhermanniidae > Nanhermannia > Nanhermannia elegantula. Next base: position 2,110 of record JAQGCH010000882.1, on the reverse strand, counting down.
ATGAGACTATGCCTATACATATTTGTATTGCAATAATGCTAGGGTTGTGGTTCATGCAGAAGTGGAAGAAATCAGGATCACTACTACAGTTAGCAATGAAGGACTCGAGTGATCCGCGACAAACATATTTGTATCGATTAAGCTTAGAATCAGGTCTGGAGTATTTCCGAAATATATTGTTGTGCGGATCGTCTCAGGATCACTACGTTCCCATTCATTCAGCACATATCGAGCTCTGCAACTCAGCGCTCAACGATTCTTCGCTTAATGGCAAGTACTGTACACTAAAAAGTACTGCACACTAAAAAGAACTGATATCTCTAGTTAAATAGAATTAACTCATAGTTAGCCTACTTTAATATTACTCCGTTTCCATGCTATCTCTGCTTTAATGGACAAAACAGAATCTCTTCACCTAATAATTAAAATTAATTGTTTCCTTATTTTGTTTACTATTATGTCTTTCAATCGGGAATTTCTTTTATTTTGATTATTTAGGTATTGCTTATCGAGAAATGGTTAACAATTTATTACATCCATTAATGAGTAAATCTAGTATTAAATTAATTCGTTATGACGTTCATCACTCTCTTGCCAGTAATGCGAACGCACTGATTGGTCGGGCGGCACATATTGCAGTTCTTGATTCAGAATTATTTATTGAGAAATTCATGGTTGTCACTGGTCTTAAGTATTTCGTTTAAACTACTTTTTTAATTACTAAACTCTTTCATTTATTGTGATATCAAATATTATTTGTAAAATGTGTTAACGTTTGTTAATAAATGTTAATAAATTTTGCTCTTCTTATCTATTATTTATATGTATTATGTATTGCTTGTCATTTGTATTCATTTATTCATTCAATACGAGCCATAGTATTGTCTAAAAGTATTTGGTGGTCATTGAAATGAGGTCAACGATTTGGTCTGGAGTTAGACATAAACATTAGAGGTATTCAAACAGTAATGAATTACATGGAATCCTAATAATTGGAAATAAACAATGAATTTAAAAGAAAACGTGATTTAAGTTCCATCACTTTAATGGCATGAATTTAATGCTAAGTTGGATTTGACTTTTAATAAAATAGTTCGCGTGACTGATTGCTATTTAATGTCTGTATCTTTTTGAAAGATCGTGATTTCTCCTAAAAGTGAGAATTTAATGGTGTCTTCGATGGAAGCATTTCTGTATCCTAAATAACTTTTTTCAAATATCCATTTCATACACAAAAAAATTCTTTATAAGTTTTAGTTTGAGGAAAATGAATGCCTTTGCCTATGCCTTTGCCAGTCTGGGCGCGGCTTCATTTCGATCAAAGTATAAGCTCATTGAAAATATTGAAGAATAGGATACAATGCGAGCAAAACTGAAAATGAAAAGTTATTAATCTCTTTTATTACTTGTTTCGTTGCAAAAATTTTTCATTTGGTTATTTGTTTGAATTGCTTCTGAAAGCACTTCAAAGTGAATAAACTTATGAACCGGTATTCCAGTGAGAAATGAGTTGAAGGCGAAAAACAGATAAAAATAAAATATTCCTAAAGCTAGAGATGCAGCAAATTTTTTATCGAACTCGTATGGATTAATAGTCATTCGGTCAATGGTTTGTATCCGTTAAACCAATCTTTGGAAAAAAGATAAAATGCGATAATTATTATTATTGATAGAATAGAAGATGATTAGGGATGACCGCAGTGTTAATGTGTGATATTATTAGAGTGAAGTGTGCCTTCACTCTGAACACAAATGATAGAATAAGGAATAAATGACACCAACAAAGAAGTACCAAATATTAAAGAAGCACAGCTGCACCATAAAGCAGAGTGAGACAGACGGTGAGGGAGAGAGAGAGTGAGAGTGTGTGTGTGTGTGTGTGTCTGAATAGTGGGTTATGTGCTTCTACATGTCCTGACTGAGTCTGAGCTCCTGATCACAATTAATGCGTCAAAATCGATCGTTTCGAGTATGTTAGACATTGCGGAGCATGTCTGATAGTCAGAGTTAGTGCTTTGCCTCACCAACACCAACAACAAGCACAAACTCATAGCACTTGTCCAAATAGATGGAACACCATTTCTCTTGCCTTCCAATTCCATCCCTGTAT
>JAQGCH010000881.1:0-18947 GCA_034699485.1 Nanhermannia elegantula | reverse complement strand
GTCTTAGAGTATGTACTGTATGGTACAGTGGTGTGCATTAAGAATTAGGCAAAGAGAAGAGGGTCAGAAAAGAATTGTACTCTGAGGTCCTTTGAGAGATGCTGTTCATGTCACACCGCTTTGTTTCATTCGCTTCTTTCCAACACTGTTTTCATATATATCTCATATAATCCCCAAATGAGACAATTTTGTATTTTTTCTCATTCGATTACGGCGTTGACAAAACATGTTAAGCATCTGTTACGATATACACAAGTATGAGTGAGTCTCTTCCCTCAAAATGAGTTTAGTTATATTGTCGGCTTCTTTTCATTTAAGTAATGCTATAAATAAAATAATAAAATAAATTTAAATAATCACATATTTGATTCTCTACTGCTATACATTACTGCTGCTCTACTTTATATCTGCTCAAGAACTACACTTATAAATAATATTCTCATTAATGAAGAACTACATCTGCAATAAATTAATTGTCATTGAATTAAGACAACAAACTTATGTTATAATAATTGACAGACAGATGAATGAGTGACTGAGTAGAGATTGTACTATCGTTAATAAAAATAGAAGAGATTGCCTTCTTTTGGTACTAACACTCGTTTCTCAATAGTTTAAATTGAATATTTAGACTTTCATAATGGCATCCCTTAAGCATTTTATAGTATAATTTATAAGATATTACTTTATTTTAAGGGCTTTATCGCCACAAATACTTTACTTCTGTATTACATTTGGTTCATTCTATTAGAAAAATTGGTTGTATTAAATAATACTTAAATCATCATAAAGTATTAATCAATCATTTAAGTTGAATCTCACGTTCTGTAGCTTACAATAATTGTATGGCTTATGGCAATAAAATTAAGAATACAAAAGACTTCCCAATTGATGCAAACTATTCAAAAGTTAAAAAATTGATTACATTCTAAACGCAAATAATGGTGAAATTTTAAAAAACTGATAAACATGCAAACTATAGACCAAAAGTTGTTATTTCTATTACTTATCCAACAAACTGCAACTCATAGTATGCGAGGGATCGAAAATTGATTTAATTAGCTTTTGAAGTTTGTAATGCATATTCGACAAATCTCTTAATGACTCTTATGATGTAATTGCATTACTATATATGGCATAACCATCTAGTTATATGACTACATATCCTCCTTCATTGTTAATAAGCGCTATTCTGGTAGAATATTAGAAAATTTTGACAATATTTTAAAGAAAATTTGTTCAGACAAAAATACAAATACATGTTGTGAATAATGGTTTGCTATCAATTTCAGAAGCAGAATGTGGTCCAAAAGCTTAAAAAATAGAATCTTCCTTTTTTAGTAAAATAATTTTTTTCTCATATGAGGAGAATAAAAATATTAGGCACAGCAGGAGTTAACCCATAAGCAAAATTCGAAGTGAAATTTTTAAACACAATTCTGAGCAGAAATCACATCAAATAATAAAAACCCCGCAGTTATTCTTTTTTCAATAAACGATTATTGAACTACACTTTCATGAAACTCTGACTTATGAGCACTGGTGTCATAATAAACAGTAATTGTTAAGAACACATCAGTTCAGAGAAATCTTCAATTACAGTGTGTGTTATTAGTTTGGTTCCTTATTGAAAGCTCAAAATGGCTTATTCACTCAAAATGTATACACTGTCTCCCATTTAATTTCTCTCAGAAAATTGCAAAATTAGGCCAAAGGGTCCCTTCTCTTTTAAACAAAAATTCATACAAAAATATTATCTTTGATTATCATTTAATACTATATATATCAAACAACTGCATAGAACTTCTCATTTTTTATGTCTTAAAAATGTAAAATCTTTTTTTTAATTGGCACTAAAATTGAGAAAAAAGTCTCAGAAAAAAGATAAGTTTTTGATTTTACCTGAAAATTAGAAAGTGGGTGAAATCAGCTTCACATTCATGTGCAAAAGAATGTTTAATTGATTTTTTTTACTACAAATTGGACTGATAGCATCTGTTTCATTCATTGAGAGCTAGTTTTTAAAATCGCATAGATTTGAAACGGATCCCGATCACTTGCCAAACAATCAACAAATTTTTTATTTTACTCGTTTCTTAAGTCTGATTTGAATGAAATTAGACTCGATTTATGTGTAAATCAGACCGAGTATTCCAAATATGAAAGAAATGTTTGTCTAAACCTAATATATTTTTAGATATTTGACTTTAACTAAATTTTTACATAATAATTTTTTAATTAATATAAAAATCTAAAAATATATTAGGTTTAGACAAAAATTTCTTTCATTTTCGGAATACTCGGTCTGATTTACACATAAATCGAGTCTAATTTCATTGAAATGAGACTTAAGAAACGAGAAAAATAAAAACTTTGTCGCCGGTCTAGTACGTGTCTGGCAAGTGATTGTCTGGCAACTGAATCAGACCCATTTGAAACAGAATACTCGAATATCTTATCTGAACTGTTCTGAATTTGAGTAAGAAATCATTAGAATATTTCTTTTGGTTCTCAGAAGGAATTTCAAATTAACTGGTCTTCAATTTTTTATTTTTGTAAACTCAATGAGTCAATGTTTTATCAATTATAAGATAACAAAATATTCAAAATCTGAACTCAAATCATTGAGTTTTTCCATATTTCTCTACATAAAGTTTGGTACATTACTATATATTTTTGCGTATTTTTTACAACACTAGCGAAAACTCTATCGCTTATTAGCAGAACCATCCGTTCTGCTCTGTTATCAATATTCTAATTTAGTCTCAATACATGTTGATTGTGTTTGAAAGCTTTTAAAACAGCGTTAATTTTATTAAGTGAATTAAGTTAGATTTTTAATTAAATAGGTGATCGCTTATACAGATCGCTTATATTATCGCAAAGACTAATAACAAGTAAACAAATTTTTTAATGCAAGTTCTCGTTTATATTTAGTTTAAAACAAATTTAACATTTTCGTTGTTATAATCGTAATTTATTTTAATAATTCTAATGTAAAATTGTGATTAATTGAGAATTTTTGAGTCACAATACCTATAGATAATGTGGTATTTTTAAGGTAATGTGAATATGATACGATACAACCTAAAGTTTCTCTGAGAAAATCGATTAACTCTCAAAAGGTGATCGATTCAATATCTTTATTTAGTGCTCAAATCTTTCGAAAACGTCTTATTCAAATGCCAGTAACACTAATGATTTATATAGTAATGGCTAGTAGTGTGAGTCTGGTATGGCTTTCTTCAATAGTTTAACAAAAAAGCTGATTCGTGAGCACAAACTCTGGTTTTCTCGCTAGCATTAAATTGAAGCATGCGTTCAATGATTCTTCAGCTGAATTACAGAGCAAATGCTTAAGTGAAAAGTTTTTATTTATTATTTAATAGTACAGTAGGTGTCATATTAGCATTTAATGATTATGAGTTCATTGCTTAACAAATCCGTTACAAAGGGAAAGTACTGATAAGAAGAGGTCGTAGGGGTCCTAATTACTTCTTATTTGAAATTTGATTTAATATTTTGTTTCAATAGTTATTGATTAAAAAAGATTATCATTGAGGTAATGAAAGAACAATTAATTCCTGCAAACGTTTAATTCTATTTCATCAAACGTCACAAAATCAAAGATCGAAAAAAGACCATACATTTTAATATATTTTTTTGAAATAAATGAACTTTTATTACGTATTATTATCATTAAATGAAAATAAGCGCTATTATGACAGCCACTGCACTAGAGTTATGTACTTTGTAGTATCAATAAATTTGCTTTATATCTTTGTTATTTCATGACTGCCTCTCTTTTATAACTGAAATAGTGATCATGAACTATAATTCAGAATTTACAATTCAAATACAGGTCTAATAAGACCTTTCCTAACAATGACCACATAAATAAACATATTATAGTATAAAAATGGAGTAATTTAAAAACCTTGATCCTAGTATCAGAAAAGTGTTTAAGATAAAGTTAAAATTGTGGTAACATTAGATAAAGTTATTCTATTTAATTTACTCTTAAATTGTCTGCCTCTATATCAAAACGAACAGCTAATTTAGACTTTAATAGCATTGATTGATTAGTTGTCTAGGCTTTCGTGTTTCGCTACTGATCTATGGAGTGCATCTAGTGCTTCTAGAAATAATCTTTTATATAAGAAATTTCTAAAAATGTTTCTCCAGAAATATTTTTCATATACCTGACCCCTACCCCTGACCACAAAGAAACAAAACACAGAATAAGTTTTTATGCGCCTTCTTCTCCATTGGGGATAATGTGAAATTCGATTTTATCCAACTTAAACATACTTAAACAATATATAGCATACATGTAACAATTTGTCTATATCTGCCAGCTTTGACCCCTTAACTTATTACGCACTGTATGAATCCTTATAAGAATCAATGTATCCTTATAATTATATAAAGGTTGGAAAATGCATTTTGAAATTTTTTTAGATTTTATAATCTTTCAATTTCAATCTTTTCAATTTGACTATGGCTGTGCCCTATTCCTGGGTTTGTAAACTTTTAACCCCTATTTAGCTATATAGATGATTCCTTATAATTCATCCAGTTATTTACCAGTTAAAATAAAATTTTCAAATCGGCGGTAAAATTCGGGGAAATTATCTTAACCCAATTCGGTTTTATATAATTTGCAAATTACAAAAAAGTAGAAATTTCGGTTTTTAAATTTTAGGAAATTATAATATCGGTTAAAATCAGATTAAAATTTCCAAAAAGAGAGAAGTCAAATGGTTTTTATCCTTAACAATAGATGAGTGTTTGCACAGTGTTTGTATTGTACTCATAAAAGTTTGATTTATATTTTCCACATTATTATCATTAAGTTATTAAAAATGGGATTAAAATTAAGAATTATTATATATTGAAACTTTATTTTTTTAAAATTTATGTGTTTTAAAATCAAAATATAATAAAATAATGTTTTAAAGTATTACTTTTGTATTATAATACTATTTATACGAGGGCTTAGTTTTTTAATTAATATTCTTATTGATGATTTAATCACAAAAATAACTACTATTTAATAGCATTTTAGTAAATTTGTCGGCTATTTTGTTATCTTAAAAACCGATTTCAACCGATTTGGTCACACCTGAAATCAGCGGTTAAATTCGGTTAAAACCGCTAAATAACAGGTTGACTTATAATTATATAAGGGTTGGAAAATAAATTGATGTTTTGTAGACACTTTATAATATAGTATATTAGCGCGTGGGTGCAGTGCATTGAGAAATCTTGAAATGAACCCCCACCAAAGGTTCAGAGCTTGCCCACGTTTGGTCTAAATAAAGAAGTATTAAGTCTCTATCGTCTACTCATTTTTGATCCTGAATCACTATTCAAATCATTAGATTCTATTATTTAAATTTGAAGTAATTCTTATTAAAACTTTTTAAATTGAATTATATGAATAGAGCCAGAGTTACACCACTCATTAAAAATGAAATTCAAAAAAGAGTTCAATTGAAGTTAACCCTTTTTACAAGTAAGTCATTCATATACTGTAATCATTTTCAATAGTTAATCAAAGAACTATTAGATTATGGGTTTCACAATATACTTAGGTCTCATACTAGAAAGCATTTATCAAAAACTTAGAAAATAAATTAAACTAAAGTGAACTTCTTCCAAAAAAATCACTAATATATGATATCAGTAAATAATTGAAGCTTACAATTAATTAAAATAAGTTTTCAGTTCATAAGCGCTTAACAGATAAAATACAGTTTTATGTAATATACTGTAATATATTGTAGGTTTAATTTATTGTTTATTATTGAATATTTGAAGGCAAACACTCAAAATGGATTAATTGTATTGTGATTGCAGTCACAAATAATTAATCACTTTTGTAACTATATATAAATTAACTTAAATATAATTGAAAATATAATAATCAATTGCATTGTTAACAGCCGGATATAAGTATATCAATAAGCTTGAGGAACATTAAGTCTATGACTTTCATAATAATTATGAATTATTGAAATATGTCTTACAATTTAGCTGTTCTTTAGATTGAGATTTCATGGATTTGTCATTTGATGGGAAACAGTTTTATTAATGAATATAAATATCTGTTAACATTCAATGAAGTCTTTCATAAATGATTATATTTAGTGACCAAAAATGATTGAAAACATTTGAGAAAAACTGTCTTTAGAAAATACGGTAGACGTACCCTCTTATTCAGATTCGTGGGAAGCTTTGTAATGTAATTCCCATATGTAATATAATTTAGTCATTGAGTTCACTAATTCAAAATTTTAAAATTTAATATTCATTTCTTATAATATTATATATTTATAATTTTGGGCAATTTTTACTACAAATAGAGATAACCTTAATTAGTAAATGGTTGGACACATATTAAAGTAGCTTTTTTGAGTTGACTGCTTTTACTGAATAATTTAATTAATCAATAATATACTCTGTAAGAGAAAAACTTAATTACTAACTATAAATCTACTACTGAACAATTATTTTAATATTAATATTGAGTATAACTTAATATAAAAAAAATCTTAAGACTTTCCCAAATTTCGATATTATAAACTCTAATTTATTAATTTATTCAGTCTTTTATTCTTAGTTTAACGAGAATCTAGACCATAGGTGCTTAAACTACGACCAGCAGGGCCGGATCCGGCCCGCTGAGCAAATTATTTGGCCCCAAGAATAAAAAATATTTATGTTAACTAAGGATATGAAATTAATTTTTAATTAAAGTTGTAAAATGTAGAAAACAATAGAATAAAATTTATCTGTTAGTTTAGAGTAGAAATTTTGCTTTATTTTTAAAAAATTCTCATGCTAAAACACTCGTTCTCACTCTAGGTGTCTTTAATGAGCGCGAGCGTTTCCATATAAAATATTATGTTATATATATTATATTATATTATGCCGAGGGTTAGCTCGAGCGTAGAGAGCCTAAATTCCTCGAGCGCAAGCCTTAGCCCCGAACGCGCACATCGCTTTATTCTTAGCCCTCGAGATGCATGCTTTGGTTTAATCCGGCCCTTTAGTCAAAATAGTTTGGGCGACTATGATATAGAATGTAGACTTTTCTGCAATTGAAGACAAATATTCTTTATAAGGTTCAAAAACAAACTCTTTTGTTAATATAAAGTAGTGCTTTTTGAGTTAATTCTAATATTTGAGTTTAACCTAAAGTACAAGTAATTTAAGTTTAATTTAAAGTTAACTTAAACTTAAAAACATTTAAAAAACTTAAACTTAAATGAGTTATATTTTGTAAACAATAAAAACTTAAACTTTAACTCAAATAAAGTGAAAATTTGAAACTTAAAAAGCACTAATATAGAGGCATGCTTGTTAGGTTGTTTTGAGCCTTATGTTCATTTATTGCATAATGATTGACACAAACTTTTATAACTGTACTATCACTCAAACAAAGATAAGTAAAATCACGGAAAGTTAGTGATGCGTATGGACGAGACATTCATAATTTCATTGAAAATATCATTTTTATTCCAACTGATAAAAGAACTAACATTTATTCAAATAATGAAGTTAGTTCTGCCTGTCCTTCTTTGTTCTTAGTCCGGAATGTCTTTGAGTGCTAGTATAAGAACATATCTTTGTTTGAACGACTGTACTGTAACTGGAGCTAAAAGTGAGTGAAGCACTAAATGATTTAATACAGTGATGAAACAAATAATAATTATTGAACAAATATTGGTCTGAAACAATTTTTCATCAAGAAGTAATTTGGTGGCATTTAATGGTATAATTATTAACATTTTAAAATATATTAAAGACATATTCATAATTGGAGTTACTCTACTTGTACTTAAGTTTTGTCAAAGCATTTGATTTATTAATCTTAAGATCATAACAACTAAAGCTATTATTGAAAACTTTAATTGAGCCACTTTAAGATGTAAGAGTGCAGTATTTTTGTTGAAGCTCAAGCATAATAATAGTCGAAAACAATTATTTTTAAGAAAGATTATTCAAAGGATCCTTTTCAGAAATACTACTTTTCTTTGGATCCTTTCTTAGTCAAATTGTTAATTTAGTTCTCATTTAAATATTCAAATCTGTTTCAAGTTGTTTTTGAACTTATGTTTTGGTGACATTCGTTGATGGTTTGAAATTTTTTGACTTTAGAATATATGAATAATTTGAAATAAAAAATTTCGATCCGTTTTCTATTTGAGATCTGATGTTTGCTAACAATTACTATGCTATCAATATTAAAATCTATTGATCTATTGTAATAATAAAGACTTTGAAAAGCAGTGCTAACTTGAGTACTGGGCATTTACTGCGGAGGTCACTAGTGATTAATTTACTGAATGGAAGGAAGGAATCTAATAAAATTGTTCACATAAGAGAAGCTATACTTAATGAACTTATTTGATCAAACTTATTTACATAGTCTTTATTGTCATGGAATTCATGTTTATATAAACTTTTCGATATGTTTAACAGAATCAATAAAATATTGCACCAGAAAACCAATTATTTTTATTCAAAAAATAGATCCAACATTTTTGTTCTTTAAATAAATGAGCAAAATGTATGCACTTTTATTTTTCTACAATACACTCATTTACTGACATTTATTTGATTGTCCAAATTCTTAACAATTAAATAGTATTATTCAAAATGATTCATAAAATATTTATTATAAAAGAGATGCCGTTTTTAGTTTTTTTGTATGCAAAAGTTGGTCTAAATCTTGTTTTAAAATATTCAAGCATTCTATAGCTTCAATTGAATGAAAGGAATTTATAATTTTAAATGACTCCAAATAATAAATTATCACGAATAACATGTTTCTCTATATATTGATAAATAAATGCATCACATTTTTGGTTTGCCTTAATCCATATGAGGCTCAAATCATTATAAACCCTTCAAAACAATAAATTGTATTTAAGCTAAATTTTTAAGCCTAATTAAAAATATCTAAACTGATTGGTGATCAGATTCTCTTACATTTGAAACTCTGAGTGATTCGTAGAATTTTAAGTTTTTCTAAAAATTAAACCTCTTATCAAATTATGAAACTGTTTGATGCAAATAATTTTGTTTTAATTAATCAACTTTCAAATGAGTCTTTACTTATACTGTATAAGTTATACATTAAATACAATACATACAGACATTATATTATCAAAAAGTAATATTACTTTTATGACAAATACTTAATTTCAATTAATTTTTAATTTCGTTGATTTATAATTAGAACATAAATCTAAAAATTTTACTAAAATTAATGAAAATAAATTATTTTCAGATTCGTGAAGACTGGAAATATGTAGCGATGGTTATCGATAGACTGCAATTATATATATTTTTTGGTGTAACAGCATTTGGCACAATAGCAATCCTATTGGATGCGCCGCATATATTCCAACCTGTCGATCAGGACCAAGTCATTGAGATGCATCGCGGAAAAGCATAAGATTGAGCATATATTTCAACAAATTCTCACATTAGCAATACTATTAGCACTACTTTCAAAAGCGGAGTTCATTTTAAATAAAGGGAATATTTGTCATCTGTCATGAATACTTAATTTGCTCACAATATTGCATATGTTTAGCCGAAATGAAAATTTTAGGTGCAATTACTTATAAGTTATTCTACTTATTATACTTTTTAATATGAAAGCCTTTTAACTCATCTTTATTGCGGGTAAATATTAATAATAATAATAGAAATCTGAGAAACGCAGCAAATTCTAAAATTCAACTTAACTCAAATTCTCACTCCATTAAAATCAACAAAAATCACAAACGTTTCTCATATTTATCAGTTTAAGTACTTTTAAAATTTAATTTTATCATAAGGTCTATAAAAATTAACTTAAATCAAAATTATGTTCAATTTTTTCCGATTCTTACATTCATTTTATTATGAATTCAATTAAATTTAAATACGGAGACAGTTCAAGATATTAAAAATTACACTGAATTTAATTGATTTTATAAATAATATAAAATCTAATAACCTGTTGAAAACTTTGAATCAGTTCAGAAAATCGACGCAATTAATTACAATTTGTTACATAACATTTTCCTCTGCCAACTCCTTTTCAGGAGATCTCACCTTTAACCCAGAGTTAGAGTAAGATTTTTACACGTGGAACCTGTGTCGGCGTGGAGCAGATGCAGAGGGCTAGAGATTGCTCGAAAATAATAGACATGTCACACATCACAGTCAAAGATTTGCAGTGTCCGGGGTTCGAACTCACGACCCTTCGATCATGAGTCGGACACCTTTCCACTGGGCCACCCGACTAAAAATAACTTTTATTGCTCTCAAAATGCAATTAATACCAGTTTAAAGATTTCGGTTTTATCATCAAAATTCTGAATATTTATTGATATTTATGTCTATTAATGATATTTATTAAACTTTAGATAATTGATAATTAAATTGAGATATACATTACCTAACAATCCCAGCGCTTTATTATTTAATTTTGAATATTGAATAATTAATTTAAAAGAGTTTTATTTGTGACCAAATAGTTTAATTTGCATATAATATTTGCCGGTTTTCTGAATTCACAAAATAATGTTACAACAGGTTCTTTGCAGTTCTTTGAAAGCTCCATACGTTTTCATTTTTTCTTAATATCTTTCCTTGAGATTAAATTTTATTCGCCGCACGATTGGAAACTCTTTACATTAAGGGAACGAAATTGAATTAAAGATAATATTTTTTTTTAAAAATTTAATTATTCGAAACTCGCAAAAATACAGTAATGCTAAGAAAACTGCCTCAAACTCAAAATACAGTAGAAAGACCACTATTTGAACAAAATATTTCAACTGTTTTCTGTAGTTAGAGAATAATAACGTGTATTGTTTTGTGTAGTTTTGTATTTCATCTCTATTGTAAAGTCTAAGTTAAAGCTTTAGTCTGACGGTCAGTACAATAAACTTAATTATAAACGATTGGATTTAAAGTTAAATTTGAATTTACTGTGATTCCCGAATAAAGATTTTTATACTAAAAATCAATCATAATATTAAGACATTAGGAAAAACTGCTAAAATTTTGCTATAAATAACTAAAATAATCTCAATGATTATAGATATTGTGAAAACCGCATCAAAGTTAATTGTGTCAACACTTTAGCTTAAAACGACCCCATTATTAAGCAGAGAAATTCTTTAACAGTTCATTTCAATTATTCTACTCAACAATATTTTTTTAGTAATCATATATTTTTTCTCAGTTTTACGAGTTTTACTATCATTTGTATCGTTTTACTCGGTTTTATTCAGTTTCAACTTTAGAAATAATAATTATATTTTTAATGTAAACAAAAATATTTTTCACTTTGAGGCAGTTCTTGTTTGATATTCTACTCTTTAAAGTTAAACACAAATGAGTTTACAAGTCATTACATTATAACATATCTGTTTATTACAAAATAGAGTAAATATTCGATAAACAATTGAACATTAGAAAAGATAGCTTTCAAACGTTTGTTGAGTTAGCAATATATGAAATAATAGTTAGACATATCAAATAATAGTATATGTCTAATATATTTTCCAATCAAAATTGAAATACTACTACTTTCAATTTCATCATATTTCAGTTTTGTGCTCACATTTTCTCAACATTTCTCAAAAATGTCAAATATTGATTCAATATTAGATGTAAGTTAAACACAAGTTTGAAAAAGATTTTTAAAACAAAATTCAATTTGAAAAATAAAGACGATTCGCATCAATAATGTAAAGCTTTTTCAGAATTTGAAGATCATTTATATATGATTTAATGTTTTAATTATAGGCTTTAGTATAGAACCCCCGCTTATTAGAGAAACTGGCGCTGATTAAGAATATATTTATCAAATGCAGGAAAATATGTTTATAATGACTTAATGCGTTGGTTCTATTAAGCAATTGTTTTATTTTATAAGTTGTTTTATGTTACGGATACTTAATGTTAAACCGCGCGCATAATCACAATAAATATAGACTCACTAAATATTGGCTAAAGATATGTTCAATCAGCACAACAATACTGCGCTCATTCCATATTGAAGCCGAATGTCCTGCAAAATACCATTTAATTATTGGATATTTTTATTCAAAGAGAAAATATTTAAAGTTAAGATTAACAGAATTTCTCAGTTTAATACTGGTGTCGTTAGCTTTCACTATTACAAGTAGATTAAGAATCATATACAGTACTATTGCTTAAGATCATACTCTTTCTCAAAGACTATTGAAAACTACTCTTTAGAATAAGTTTCCTTACAATCTGAACCATAATAGTGTGTATTTATTATGTGAAAAAATGTCAAATTCTTTGTGAATGTGTATAAAATTAAAAAATGAGAAAAAGAAATTCACGAATTTTTTGTTGATAGGTGTCTAACATTAAAAATGATGTCAATTATAATAAAAAATGCAGAAAAATAAAACAATAAATTATACAAATAAATAAATATGGTGTGCTCAACATTTTTAAAAAATGTGAATTCCTTATAATTCATTGCCATTTATCATTTGTATCGCTGCAAACTGATCAATGATCACATTAGTAAAAGCATAACTTCGCCATAAAGTCTCACTCACTCGTAAGCATAAGAACAACATCATTGTATATATTAAATCATTAAATTTAGAAGTTTACTTCATTTTTTCTAAACGATAAAGTTTTCATGTAAATAAAAATCTTAACTTATTTCGAAAAGCAATCTATAGATCAAATTCACATTAATAAGAAAAATGAGTTTAGTTGCACACAAATGTTAACTTACTGTTACTGTTAAAATAGCATTTAATGAAGAAAATATGAAATTGTAATGATTTTATTTCTAGGAATGTATACTTCATTTGTTATAAATAATAAATGATGTGTTTGACAGTTTTAAATATAATAAACTTTTGAATCCTATAAACCTTTGATTCGATCTTTTCAAAAATAACTGTTCTCACTTGTGTTCCCATTTGTACTATTTTGTAATTTACTATTTTAAGGCCCAAAATTTGTACGACATAACTGATAGTCTTCGTGATATCGACGACTATACTACATTTCTAGAGACATATTTTGATCCTATAATATATTTCTTAATTTAATACTTTTTCATTTCGATTACTGCAAAAAACTGGTAAACTCTAATATATCAAACTCATATATATTTTTATTTCTTATATATATTTATCATATACTTTAAATCAGCGATAGCCTACCTGCATTTGGCGGATCAATAATGATCCATCAAAAAGGTCTAAGTGGTCCGCAGAGAGTTTTGAATTTTTAAGAAAATTGAACCACATCTTCAATCATTATTTAGCAAGTATAAATGTTTTTCTAATATTAAGGACACTTATTTCATAATCTAACGTATGTTTGAGGGCATTCTATTAATGAGTATCATTAATTAGCAAATCAATATATACAGCTCATATAAAATAAACTAATTTCGCATTAAAAAAGCCTTTAAACTTATCAACTTTGGTGACTTTGTGCTCGAGCACATCCAAAAAGTGAGTACCGAGCACGAGCACGAGCGCCGAGCACTATCATCACTGACTAAAGCTGAAAACTTGTTCAGAAACTTGAGCTAAAATAGTTATAACTTCATTGACTATATTATAAAAACTAAACTAATGATATCATAAATAGACATTAAATTAAATTACTTTCCATTCCAAACTTGATGCGATACAGTTTTAAAATATTAGTAATCCTCAAAGTTTTTTATTCGATAAAGTGATCTGCAAACCAAAAAAGGCTGGAAACCGATGCTTTAAATTACACATAAATGTTGCATTACTTCCTAAGCAGACTTCTTTGCATTCATAGAAAATATACTCAAATATTATCCTTATATTCTGATAGATGTAAGATTGCATTCAATTGAAATATGATACACAAGATTCAAGTTCTTGATCAATGCATAGTTGTTAACTTGAGCAGTAGGTATGCAAGAAAAAGGTAAGTTATCTAATACTTAGCTGCAGTCAAGTGGTGCGGCCCTGAAAGTATAACGAACAAAGTATAAGGAGTTGAGAACATCATAAACTTATTGACATTTGTGCCCTTAAGAATAGTACAGGTATCTCATGTGGTCTATGGTATAGTGCTTTCTTCAAATTAAATCTCTTCTCAGCAGTGAACAATTGTTTTAAATGAAACTTATTCCTTATGTAAACTTGAAGTTGGCTCTTTTTTCTATCCTATTAGAAAGCAATTCACACAAACTCTACATATTAATAATTCATCAAAATGAGAGCAAAAAATTTTTTTGTGTGCAAATAAAAGACAATACTATTGATAAAAGCAAACTAACGCGTAAGTCACAGTTGGCGTTTTGCACACTCACGTCTTCAAGAAAAAAATTTCATAAGAAAACAAGTTCTGTGTTGTCTCTTTGTCCTAAAGAGTATTTTTTCAGATGAAAAACTTAAATTTGATAAATGGAAAGTAATACAAAGCAGAGCAAGACTATAAACTGCTTTATCAGTAATTTGAATAAACAAACAATTTTCACTCTCTATTGACTTTACAAACCAATCAAAAAAGAATACTTTTATCAAACGAGAAATGCATGTGATATGAAATTTACTTAGAATTTAATGAATTCTTTGAACATTTTATAAATCAATAAATACAATATAATTGTGTGATATAATCATAGATAATATATAATTGGATTATTTATTATTGTATATTAAGAAAGAGACAATTAAGCTTTGAAATAACTTTGAGCATAAGTTAAGCCTTATAATAATGATTTGAATGAATAGAACTATTTATTAACCCAAATGCTTGGCTATAATATTGGATATTATATAAGAGTATTAGGTTTTAGAAAACAGTTTATATGATAGCTTGCGCTGTATCGCAAAAGTTTAAAATAGAGAATATATAGTGAAAGTGCATTCCCTTATTCTCTGCAAGAATTTATTTCATATTTAGGGTTATGTAAGTTATTCGAAGAAATGTCATCCTCGCGAAAAAGGGAATTTTCAGCTCAAACGATAGTTAATGGCTGTGAATGGAGTCATAGCAACAATGACTGAACAGCAACATCTCGTAACTATGCACTCATGCACTCCTTTACCATGAGATGAAAAGAATAGGAGCGCAAAAGCGAGGGACACACGAATAAAGTAAATGAAGGCAACATTGCGGCATACAGTAGAGCGCCTATGACTGCAACATCTCTCTCTTTAAGCTATGTTAAGATCAGGCACTCATATAAGTTTAACATTTAAAAATTGTTCTCAAATGTTGGTGCTTTCATTCTCATCATTGGCTATATATTATTCTAAATTATTATTCGCATTAACACTGTTATCGTGTATGTGCACTATTGATGCACATCCAGCTGCCAAACGTCTTCACGATGACCTATTGTCTGACTGTAAGTTTGGTTCCATAAACAAAACTTTTATTGATCTTTTTAACTTATTCCAGATAACAGACTCATCAGACCCTCCAAAAATCATTCGTATAAACTCACTGTTAACTTAGGACTCAAGTTATCACAACTTATTGATATTGTGAGTCACTTCATTCAAATTCAATTATAAATATATTTAAAAATTTCAGTTTATATTATATAATATCGTATATTGGGTTTCAATCAATAAATGTCTTCTTACTTCAGCCACTATTAAAATCTAATACTTCGTTCATTCAATCATTTCTAAGTTTGTATAACTGAACGCATTCATGAATTAAATATTATAAGAAGTGCTTAAAACTTTACTAAACAAATGCTAAAAAAACACTGTCTATCAGCACAACTCCCAACTGTATTTTGCGATGTCACGCAAGTTAATGAAAATTAAATCCAGTCAGTAATTAAGGCAGTAGTACAGAACAGATATTAGGAGTTTGATGTTTTTTTGCACAATTATAGCTCTTTTAGCTCTGAAACATGCAATGGAATTCAATGATTATTTAATTTAAATAATTGTATTAAATATGCAAAACTGCGACTACATCTATACGACTACTGACTTTAATTGAATAAAAGTTGTATTTTTAAATACAAGAATATATCCAATCCATACCTGGGAAGGCTCCGAACCTTTGGTGGGGGTTCATTTCAAGATTTCTCAAAATTGAGAGGGGTGGTCAAAACACATAGGTTTTAATAGGCAATATTTTGTCAAAAACCTTTTCCCGCCAAAAAATTTTTTGCCCCAAAATTTTTTTCAAAATTTCTACATTTAGAGTATCATTAAAAATGACAAATTTTAATGCTATTGTTTAATGCATTATAGCATAAATCTGTTTAAAAAAACTTTTAAAGCAATTTAAATTTTAATCAAAATTGAATTTCTAACCAAAACCAAAGGATATTTTGACAATTTTTCACAAAATAACAAAGGGGTAACCAAGGGATACATTTTGGAAAAAATGGAAAGAATCAAAAGGGGACCAAGTACAATTTTTTGACTTTTTAAAAATTATTTCGGGGGAGGGGGCTGTCAACCCCTAAGCAACTCTGTGCCTTACCCAGGTATGGTCTAATCTGTAAGCTCTAGAATTGAAAGCTTCAATTTAATGCAAGAAAAACTACTTAAATAATGAAAAATGAACTTTTAGTAGAAACTCAATTTTTTATATGACAAGTGCTGCAAATACCTGATATTTAGACTGTCGTGTCAGTGAAAATATTGATAGCTTTGAATTTACTCTTTTATTATAGTATTTTAAATTGAAAATCTTAAACGAGAGCTTTTATTGAATTCTATACTTATATCAATTTTTATTTGTTGGTGAGTTTGTCATTATTTTTCAGACACAAGTATTCGAATTGATTTCATTTAAGAGTTCTCCTAAAGTTCATTGAGAAGAAAAATCTTTTGGTATTTTTGCTGATTCAAAGCACTCTCACATACTTTGTGTTTTTAATGATTAGTTGAAAATAGTATCTGAACTCATAAAATTGAGTTTAAGTATAATTCTCCAAATTATTATTACTTTATATAGTGTATCAATTGCTTGTTTTCGCCTAAAATAATCGATTGAACAAATAGTTAGAGTACATATATTTTAATATTTTTCAGAATCTCAAACAACAAGTTATGACCACCAACTTATGGTTAGAACAGGTAATAAATTTCAATTTAAATTGTAACTAATGTTATTGGTTAGTCAGCATATGTTGTCCTAAGTTAAAGTCAGTCAGTCCTTCAAAATGACATATGAAAGACACAAAATTGATTTTAAATCATTTAAAAGAAAGCTTTCATTTTTCATATCTTCTTTATTTGAGAAGATTTGATTCATAATTCATTGAAGGTATTCCCACATGTAATTATCAAATTTTATAATTAATTAATGAAGATATTTATTTAATTTTGCGAAAAATGCCATTAGAAATGAAATGCAAAAATCGATTAAAATATGTTAAACTTTAACTACTATAGCATTAAGCTTGCGTTGCTCTTAGAGTTAAATTTGCAATTACTATGAAGATCAGGGATAGAATACATAAAACATTGCAGAATTTGCAACATTGCAATGAGTTTACAATGCATTCTGCAATGTACTGTATTTAGCATTCAATTGCAATTTACGATCATAGAATTTGCAATGCTTAATAAATTCAGTCCATGAGACCTCAGGTCTCAGATTAAAACTCAATTAAAAATTAAGTTTCAATTTTGAACTTAAAATACATAATAAAATAATTAATACTTTTAATATGAATTGGTCTAATATAACATAAAAATGAAAATGACTCAAAAAATGACTCAAATAAACAATTAAAGCAAATAAAAAGATTTATTACGTAAGACTTGCCATATGTAGAAACCATAAATTTGATAAAAATTAAAAGATTTCATTATGAAAGAATTGGTACGATTATAAGCTCACATGGAAGCCAAGTGATTATGAAGATGTTGATATGATACATGTTCCCGCCGAACATATTTGGTTACCAGATATAGTCCTTTTCAATAATGCTGACGGCAATTATGAGGTGACACTGATGACAAAAGCCACTGTATATCACACTGGATTAATTGTATGGAATCCGCCCGCACTTTACAAAAGTACATGTAAAATAGATGTCGAATATTTCCCATTCGACGTACAGTCCTGTTTGATGAAGTTCGGCAGTTGGACTTATGACGGTCACGAAGTTAGTATTTCAGCCCTTTCTTATTTTAATATATTGTTAAGACATCACTTTCTAATATTTTTAAGTTAGGCTATAATTAGAAAAGATTTCATATTCAGAGATGAGTTGTGGTGATTATAAGATATAGATTTTTTTGAACATATTGTTTTCGGTGATAACATATACAAAACACATAATTTTAATATTTAAGGTATTTTTAAATTTTATATTAAATTTATAAATTAAATGTAATATTTTTAATGCTCTACAAACAATGCTAGTCTAAAATAATGATTGATAAGAAATTTACATCAAAAGGTACATAGAGTAGTGCCACATAAAATACATTAAAAATATTATTTTTAAAATATGAACGCATAACTTCGATATTATTCAAATTATTCTACGAATAAATGGGATACAGTTCTTGTAAATGCATTAAATACATTTTATGTGAGAAGAGTAACGTTTTTTATTAAGAAATATTTTTTATACAGCCACTGATTAGATACTTTTTGGGTTTACAGATTAATTTATTGTTGAGAACATTATAAATTTATGAAAGATTAAACACTGCAAATTAAATGAGACTGTTTAACAAATCTTCACTTAGAATCTAAATATGAAATATTTTTTTCTTTTTTTATTGTTGTTTTTGCTGCAAACCAATAATCATTTTATGCACTTTATAAGTTCTTAAAAATTCTATTCTATTATAGTATTTTACTTTATTCTAAATGAGAATGTTAAATAAATCTCTCCTTCTAAACAGAACTAGTATTTTATGTTCAGTTTAGACAAGTAAAAGTTGGTCACA
>JAQGCH010000880.1:0-18954 GCA_034699485.1 Nanhermannia elegantula | reverse complement strand
GAGGCAGACACTATGCGACCCATCACTGTATTCAGACCTTATGAAGAAGAAGTTAAAGCTATTATTCCATTTAAAACTCTAAAATCAAATAATTCAAAGTCTAGTTCAGAAAATGGATCAAATGATTCATTGAACGAGTCATCTGTTGATTACTCTTTAGCTACTATTGGAAAAGGATATCGAAATCTTTTGAGTCGTTTTCTGCATTTGGATAAAAATAAAAATATAACACAAAAAGGTCTTCACTCTATCTTATGGTCGTCTAAGAATTGGGCAATTAATTGAAATTTTATTCAATTTATACAATTTTTAGATAAAGCTATTGTTTGATTATTTATTATCTGTGTTTGTAATTAATGATTTACACTATTATTTGCTGTGTTTAAAAATGTACAAAAGATAAAACAGTTGAGGAAAAGTCGTCAGACTATTAATTACTTGTTAATGAACTTATTTTTATTTATTTAAAATTTATAATTCGTATAATGACTTAAATAATAACCAAAAAATACTCAATACTTATATAATTTAAGAAAACTATTATTTTCTATAAAACTTAACATTATATTAACTTAAATTATGAAAAAATGTTTTGTTAAATATTTTATTTTGTTTCGAATAATTGATTAATAGATGATTAGAATATTTTAAGAATATTAATAAATGATTATATTTATCAACTATTAAACAATTCATATCTGATCATAAGGTTGTCCAATAATTCATTGATGATCTTCAGCTCCAAAGAGGTGCTGAAACATTTTGAGTCCCTTTGGCCTTACGGACAGTTATATTTCATACAAACGTTGGACCGAAAGAACTGTACAAAATCAATGTGAATCATGAGATTGTTTTGATTCAACTTCTGTTCTCCTTTTTAGTAAAATCCAATCACAAATTAAATTAAAAACATTTTCAATTTTAAATAAATTAAATACTAAATATTTCATTACTTAAGGTTTAAATATAAGAACCGTTTCCTATGCTTTACTATTACTAAATATATATACAGTACATTACAGTATTTCTCCAGTTTAATCCGCATAATTTTATCTAAAACCCTTTTCCTACTGCTTTAACATGACTAATGTTAAACTTCTATTCAGCTTTTGAGAAATAATAATTCAATTTTAAAGGCAAGGAATATTGTCATTTTAGCTCAATATAAATTAAATAATAGTTAAAAATTAGACATCAAGTGTCAGCATCTCATGGACTCAAAGTGACAAAATTCATTTATTGCCTTTAAAATTGAGTTATGCCTCATGCTATGGGAAATCCTCTTATAAAAGGCGTAATTCAGAAGTAAAGGTTTTTTTCAAATTTTTCTCAAAAGCTGAATAGGAGTTTAACATTAGTCATGTTAAAGCATAGGAAAGAGTTTATTTATTGTAAAAACTCTAGATTAACTGAATGCTCAAATAGGACAATAGCTATTACAAATTAAAATATTTATTAAATAAATTTTTATTTTAATAATATTGAAGAGCATTACATAATTTCATTTTAAATTGTAATTTAAGGAAGAGTTAAAGAACTCTTTAACTAATACACTAATTAAGCGAACAAATAATAAAAATTATTACATTATGATTATTAATTGTGATCAAACAAATTGGTTATTAATTGTATTAATTTTTTTAATTAACGAAAACTTTTTGAATAAGCTTTAAATTGATGAAAACCAACACACGATTCACTTCTATAGACTTTATTATTTTACTTTTTCGCGACCCGTTTCTCATTAAATATTCTGCAGTCCATCTGATTATTCCACGAGTCCTGATGCCGGTCCAGAAATGGCAGTTTGAGAACCACTGACCCAAATAGTCTCATATTTGGTTACTGGTAAAACATAAAACAAAGCAAACAATTTGAGACCTAAAATAAAATATGTTTAAGCAATAAAAATCTAATAACAAGAAATAAATAAAATGAGAAAATGTTTATATGTCTGATGGGTTCTAAAGGTCTCATAAGAATTACACAATAGAAAAATACGGATTTTAACATTGAAAATATTGATTTTCTAGCAAAAATATATCCACATAATCTCTTACTGAATATTCTAAATTAAAATAAATCCCTAAACTTTGAATCAATAATCCCGATCGCCCGTAAATATCAAATAGGATACTGTACTCTGAGCCCACCTTTTCCTATATATGTACAGAGAAAATCAAAACACATTTTATTCATAATTTAAACACTTTGTTAAGGTTTATTATTTATTAATATGGAATTTATTACATTCCATCCTATGATTTATTGGTGAATTTAATTTTAATTTATCAAAAGCTAAGTTTACTCAAAAAGTACCGGTAATTTCTGGTTTTCAGAAGAGAAGGGTTTTCAGAAAATGATTGGCTCTCTTGCGTTTACTTTTTATGCACTAAAATAATTTTTATAAAATAATTATAACTTTCACGCTTTCCAGACATGATATGTAATAAATCATAATTTCTCGATAAAATATGGGTAGAAATGAATTATTGATTAAAACTAAATGATAAAAGCTGTCAAAAAATAGAGTGAATCAAATGGATGAAAAAAAGATAAGCCACGAATTTCTATTATTATAACTTATAAAATATAAATCATTTCACTCTGATTCAGACAATTTCGAAATCAATTTGCCTTATTTTGCCTCAACATAAGCCTATTATACAGTTTTATAACACGATTCCCACTATTGTAAAAAGTTTGAATCTGCAAAATAAAAATAAAATGTTTCAATTTTTTACTTTCGTTAAACTTGTACTTAAGAAATTCGTCAAATTTAACATAAGTTACAAAAAACTTCTTAAGAGACCATAAAGTTCTGATAATTTCGAAAATTAGTGGCACTATTACTAAATCGTTTTATAGTTACCTAAATTTTAAGGAAAAGATTTAAAGCAATGAAGCGAAAAAAATTTTCTCAAAAAATTGTATTTTTTAAACTGGTTTAACTCTAACATTACTTTGAAAATTTGTCAAAATATAGTTTTTAAATAAATATGTTCACAAGTAAAATATGATAATTTCATATTTAATAACATAATTTTTAAACTCAAATTTTAAATAAATTACTTTAATATTGCTGTTAAGACATTATACATAATAATGTGAAAAATTATAATCTTTCAATTAAAACATTAGTTCAATAAAATAAAACTTTTATATGTAATTCGATTCATTTTTTAATTTTTACTCAAATCGTTCAAAATAACACGTTATTAAAGGGTATTATTTATATTATGTACTTATGTACTTATGTAAATTATGTACACTTGTACAGGTATTATGTCGTTAAGCTGTAAAATTATAGATTAAGACAAAATAATCTCTGAGAAAATTGATTTAGCCCCGCTTCGTCGAATTCATTTCGCCGAATTTCTTTTCGCCGAATTTTCATTTCACCGAATTTCATTTGCCCGAAAAATTATAATCATAACAGTATTTAAAATGTTTATGTTTAAATTAATTTTTTTAATACCAATTTCTAATAGAGTTTAAATTTAAATTAGCTTTTAACAACAATTCTAGCTTTCCTCTTGGCGCCGGCGGTAGCCATCGTCCACGAAAATTATAAACCTAACCTAACTAATAATACGTTGGGTCGCGACCCAACGTTTATTGTTAGGTTAGGTTTATCAGTACGTGGCACTTAACTTACTTATAGTAGAATTTACTTAAATAATTTTTGTATTCTCTATAAAAGCAGTTAAAAACCATTGAAAATAATAAAAGTAATAAAATACTTAATCTCAAATGAAATTCGGCGAAATGAAACTCGGCGAAGCAGAAAGACGCCAGAAAATTACTGGAACTCGTGTTCTGAGTTCGCAATGACTTATTTCCAGATAAGTTAAGATCAAGCTTGCGCCAGGAGTTCTACATATTTACATCATTAGTAATGATAATAATTTTAATCAATTAATATTGGATCATAGCATACATTGTAGAAATTGTTAGAGTATTGTCGCCTAATATTGGAAAGCTGTGTTACAGTGTAATATTTCAAAAAACTTCGATTAAATTTATAAAACTGATTACAATTAGTTAGAAATGCTATTATTGATTATTAGATAATTTTAATTAGTATTTGAATTATTTATCAATTAATTTATTAGTGTCGCACAAATAACTAAATCAAAATTGTGGCTTAAAGCGCAACCTTTAAGCTGAAAATATGCCTTAAGTTTTAACAATTAATACTTAATGCTAACCTATTTTAATTTTAAATAGATTTTGTTCAGCTTATAATTTCCTAATTTACGTGGAAAAGCATCAGTGAATCCTACGTTTGATGTATTAATTTAGAAATAAAAGCTAAATAATCTTTGACATATTGAGATACAGTGACTACTATTGGTGTGTTTCGTGACTCCGCAAAACTAATTCTTATAAAACAGTTATCTATGGATTTTTTAAAAAAATTTGTCGCAAAGACCAGAAAATTTGGTAAAATAGAGAGATTTGCTTAAAGGCAATACATATAATAATTGATTGATTATGAAATATAGAAAAATAAATGCAT
Organism: Nanhermannia elegantula; assembly: GCA_034699485.1. Taxonomy (NCBI): domain Eukaryota; kingdom Metazoa; phylum Arthropoda; class Arachnida; order Sarcoptiformes; family Nanhermanniidae; genus Nanhermannia; species Nanhermannia elegantula. Next base: position 14,432 of record JAQGCH010000880.1, on the reverse strand, counting down.
TTTTTCTGAATAAGCAATAAAAGTTAATTATTGTCTGAATCAAAATATGCCACATGAGAATGTGTGCCATATTTCGTCACTATTGTTTTCACCCCCTATTTTTGATTGGCAACTGACTACTAACTACTAACTTGTAGATATGCTAAAAAAGAACATGTTTATCACTTTCATAGACATACGTTTGCTTCGCTATGAGATAAACGGTGTTATTAGAAGATTAAGTCAAACTTAACAAGAGATGTCAAATGTTTGATGTTTAAACATATTTTCATCGATCATGGATTACAACCAGATTAATGGCCATATTAATAGTTCGCCTCTAAATCGTAATTAAAAGCTTGTTATTCTTTCATTTCTTAAGTTATCATTATTTCAATTATGTTCTATATTTTATAATAAAAAAGCTGACTCTCCGGCGCATTTGATTGAAAAAATAATTATCGGCGGGAAAGACAATGAAGGCAATGAAGACAAAAACGATTTTGAAAATCATTCAATATTTAGTGAACTCTCTGTTTTACAAATAACAAATGGAAGCTATGTCTGGAAGGAGACTGCGAGGTATGACTTTTTTTAGAAATCATTTTTCAATTTTCTGCTTTCATCTAAATATTCTTGTTTTGATTCTTTGAATAAATTCTTGAATTATTTCTTTAAGTATTATATTTTATATCAAATCACATTGAAATTGAAAATCCTTTTCTTTAATATATAAATATATTTATGATATATTTTTTTAATTAATAGATCAGTAATTTATTTAATGAGTAGGAAACTGTTTCGAGCTATTATATAAAATGTTATACACTGTATATTTTGTGTTAGATTTTCGCTTGAAATCAGTCAGAATAGTATCCAAACATCGACTCTTGAAAAGTCTGATCTGTGATCTTCATTAATGTGCTTTAAACATATTTAATGGTTAGATATAAAAATTATCATAATTTTCAATCAGTCTCTAAGCAATAATTGACTATTTATTCACTCAAAATTAGAACCAATCACTAGAACAGTGACTGAATGGAAAGATTTTCTTTCTTTCAGACAGACTTTGCGAATATTTTCCACCGATGAATGAACTCAAATATTAATTGCTTAAAATTGAATAACTGTCTCTAAATGTAATTTAATGCCTGAATATTTGAAATATGAATTTCTTTTTTCCATGTTTTACTGCCGTAACTAAATTGTGATCTATTGTCATACTTATATGTTGAGTACGTACTTATATTGCACATAAATAGATAAATGATTTCTTCTTAACCATTAATGATATTTAGCGTTTAAATGCAGGAAAAATAAAAAACAAATAATAATATTGTTAGTGTCACATACATGTTAATATATATTTATTGCGACGTTTAAGAGACTTTTACGAAGACGTGAATGAAAGGCTTATTAAGTCACATACATATGGAATAAATAACAAAAGCATATTTGAAAATATGAATTTTTTTCAGCAAATCTGATAGAAACTAATTACTTTACAAATGTTTAAGTGCTCTAAACACTAGACATGAAGCTTTCATTAATAAATTATAGTTATTTCTTCAGAAAAATGTCATAAAACTTTTAAGTTCACTAATTTTGAAATAAGCCCTTATCCATATACCCCAACATTAATTAGTTTTGGTGACAGTAGTGAATAATAAATTTTTGAGAATAAAGCTGTTTACGAAAACGAGTTTGACTTATCAAATGACTTAAGTCACAAGTTTTATTTGTTGCTTTTCATAAATTTATTTGTATAGTTCATTACCAATTGCATAGACTAATAAAACTGTATTGACTTAACGCTAATGTATTAAGATTTGAATTTATTTGATTGTCAAAACATAAGATGTACTTAACTTTAGTGAGTAAAATAATACATACCATGGGAGAAAAGTTAAAATAGAAGTCATAATCAATTCTTGTAAATAGAAGTAACATCTGTGTCTTTTCAATTTAAATTTCATTCTTTTTAACATTTGATCCATTTTTACAAAAACAATTGATTCATTTTCGATCTAAAATTTACTTTTATATTAAATATAATGGGATTAGTGTTTAAAAAATTACTATTAATTCTTTACAATTGACTCAGGAAATGAAACAGTTTTTCTATTATTAGTATTTATTAGAAAATGGTATTTCCGAAAAATGAACTTTAGTCTCAACTCTTCTCAACATTCCATTAACAATGAAACCTAATTTAATAATCGAAAAAGTTATTGTCTTTAATAGAATTTTGTTAATCTTTTATTATCTGTTCAAGAATTTCTGTTTTATTTATCTCATGCATAATAATTTGACTCTTATTTTCAATATTCTTATATTTAAAATAATATTTAGTTTCAATGCTTTCACTGACTTCATAAATATTCATTATTTTGATGTCATCAGAATTTGAATTGAAATTAATAAAATGAATATTAAATTCATTTAAAAGTAATCACTTAATGCTGTGGATCAGATTTCAATATCATAGAGTATGTGATTATTCATTTATATACCGCCTTTCCGACTGATAGATATTAAGGCGGTTTATGTCAGATTAGGAAAGTGTGAATCAAATTGACTGTGAAGCACTGAACTGCACCGAACTATCTTAGTGAATTGTGTGAACTTTTGACTCAATAATAAGCCAGTGCCTAGACCACTAAGCCATCCAACCAAGCATTCCAATTGATTAATCTAATACTAAATAAACAATAGAAGCTTTTACTGTAAGCGGAATTGCAAAGTGCAGTTATGTTAATGTTGTGAAATGGAAGTGCAATTTTTACTCTTTATTTCAGTGTAAACAGGACTGTAAGTCGAGTCAAAATGGAAGCACTTTTACTCAGTTTACTAAACTTTTAAATAATAAATCTCTGTGATTATAAGCAACGATGTCTTTCGTAACTATTTTATTATAGATTTACGTGAAATGACAATTTTTATGGCTCATTGGCTGAAATATTATACACACTTCTCGATGACTTCAGAATAATTTTAGATAAAAAAGTTTTAAATAATTAATAAAATTGATGCTTTGTATAAAATAAAAATATTTGTTCCTATGATTAAAATATTATCAGTAAACTAAAATTCGGCGTTTCTTTGGTCTCATACTCTGTATATAGAAAGATAAGTTTTTCTAAACATTAGAAAATAACATTTCCTCTCTTTTATCAGAAAATTCTCCTCATGTCAAACATAATGTTTATCTTAAACATAAAACTGCAGCGCAATGCACTTTACAATTTTGGGCTACATTTTTAAGTAGTAATCAAACAAATTCGGTGCCTTATTTATTTGGCTCCGACAGAAACTAAATGTCAACTCAGCTTTGATATACATTGCGAAAAGTGTTTAACCTGTGAATGATAACAGTTAAGGTTATTGTATATGACTGTCATACATGTAAAAGTATATAATGATTATGAGCTCATTGCAAATCATAAGATAATTTCTCGATTCAATGAATGAATAATTTGTTTTTATTAAAATTGGCTCATAATGTACCTGTACTAACAATTTGCTCAACATTAGGTTTTCAATTTAAATAACTTTTATTGTATAGATTTTAAATATTTTCAGAACAAACACTGATCCCAGTTTTTATTCATACATTTTTAGCCAATTATTCTCCAATCACATTAAAAATAAACTTTATTCAAAGATTTTGTTATCAATATGTATTTTTCAGTCGAACAATAGAAACTATAGAGCTCGTATGGGTAATGGACACCTACCCAAGAAATTCTTATTTTCTATTTTTATATTAGTTATAGTCAGAGCAGACATTTTGGTACCCTAATTTGGTGTAGATAAACTGCGGTTTATCTGAAGAAAAAAGTTAAAATCTTAAGAAAATAATGACTGCGGTTTATAGGAAGGGGTTATTCTCAATGGTATTCTCCGACTTTTAATGAAATTGGGGTTATTTTTAGTGGTGCGGTTTATACGTGGGTGCGGTTTATCTACACGAAATTAGGGTAATATAAAGTGCTAAAACTGGTCGGGGATCAGGAAATAAAAAGGGCGAAAACGGGATTTCTATCAAATAAAAAGTTTCACAAATTTGATTATCAGTGCAAAATTAAATTTACAATATTATATCAATCATTTCTAAAATAAAAGAGCAAAGTTTAGTAAAATATTTAATTTTTGTATTCAATAATTAAATAATTGAGCTTAAATTTTTATAAGTTTTTACATTAAAAATCGATTTTAACTGATAAATGAGACAAATATGTTCTCTGTATGTTTAAAATAATTGTTATAGCAAACAAATAAATCTTGAATTTTTTTGGTAAACTTTTCCCCCATTTTTTGTTTGAAATTCTAATAAAGACAAAAAAGCGAAAATCGGTATAAATATCTAAAAATAATATAAGAAAAAATATAAGAAACCCTTGTAATTGGAAAAGTCTGAACTTCAACTAGATTTTAAGAACCTCAATAGGTTAACTCAAGCTCATATATAATTCCCAAAGAATAAACTTAAAGAAAAAAACCTTCAAGAGTATAAGTCCTTGTTCTGATTGTAATACAAGTAAAAGAAGTTATATTAAATCAGGTTAATTAGTGTTTAATCAGTGTTTAATAAGTCATAAAAAATTTTTAGAGCCATTTAAGCTCATAAATTTTTTTGAAATGCTCAGGCATTCGTCCTTAAAGCTTAAATCATAATAATAAAATTGATAGAAATATCAATTAATAAGTTTATTTAGGTTTTTTAAACAAATATAAAAAATTTTCATCCACGAAAAAATTTATCTTTTAAGGACTACACTTCAACTCACATAACTTTAACACTGTAATAAACACTATTTTAATACCCCAATAAAAATGCGGGTATTTAACACATTTTAAAAATACATGGAAGGAAAACTTGATATTATAATCTCAATTTAAATATATGTTTTGTAAAATTGTTTTGTATATATGAGTAATTTTAAAAATTTAAAAGTTACTAATTGTGCTAATATAACAATAGTTTTCCGATAAATGACTTGTTTGTAAATCACTTAGAATTAAATAATTTAAAATCAAAACTTTTAGGTTTAAACAATTATGGCGCTAACATTGATCAGAAAACTTAGAAAATGTTATTTTAATCCAAACTTGATATAGAATGAAATACGAAATATGTTTATCCTTAAACGTTATCGTTATTTGCAAACCTGTACAGCAAAATTGCATTTGAAAGGATTAGAATTTATACATTTTAAAAACAAATATATATAATTTACAAGTATTTCACAAGTAAACACATATATTTATTAACCTCATTACCTCACTTCATATTATAAGATAATCCAAGAAAATATACTATAAGTTAGTTATCAAATCAAAACATTTATATTTTAATTTGTTTTTATTGTTAGTTCCATTCGTTAAGTCACAGAAAAGCCTAAAGTGTTTGCATTAAAATTATTTAAACAAATAAATATGACATCTCATACGTATATTGAACATAATTAAGACTTATTTTAATGAGTTTGCAAATATTAATAAGTTATAGAGCAAACAATAATGTCAAACAACTTAATCAACTTATTTATCATTAGAATTTTAAACTGAAAGTTTAACATTTAACAGATTTAATTCAGGAAAGCATTTATATCAGTGGCGTAGCTATAAATTTTTGATGGAGCTAACCATAGGAAAAATGGAAGATTTGACAATTTTTAAAAATTGCCTCAAACCTTCACTTTAATTTAGGAAAATATCTGGTGGGTTAAAGCCCCCTTAGCCTCGTAGCTGGCTCCGCCAGTGATTAGTATCCCCTATATTCTGAGTATATTAAAAGTGTATCCTTATTGATAGAGCAGCTCTTTTTAAGGCTATTGTATTCGAGTTTAGTCACAGCAAAAGCAATTTCATCATATTTTGCAAATTATGTAGAATTAATTTACACGTTTATAGACTTAAATAATAGAGTTCATAATATTCAGGATATCCTTCTCTTTAAATATTCTGATGATAAAAAAAATTATATTAAAAACATGTCTGATATAATGGAACAGCAACTGAAATGGGTTACGCTTTAAATTTATAGTTCAAACTCATAAAAATTCATTCATAATATTCATAATTCAATGGTCTTTTTTATAAGATTTTTGAAAAATTTTTGCATAATTTTATAATTTTAAAGATGGATCAAATACGAAGAGAACGTAGAAGAAGGCGGAAACAGGTGGTCAAAACCTCATGTGTCCACTGTTTCATTGCATTCACTTTTAGAGTTGAGAAATTGTCTCCTCAATGGAGTGGTTATATTCAATAGTCGTGCAAATAGTTTGGAACAAATAGTTGAAGATTTTGTGAACGCTTTGCTTCTCAAAGGAGACATTTCTTCAGAACAGAGCGAGAAAGTTCGTGATATTATTCTTCAGAAACATCACCACCAATATCAAAAGGCTGACAGTAAAGCGAAATCATTGATGAGATCATTAGCTGACATGAGAAACAATTCAAATAATAGCTTATTTCGTTCTAATAGTAAGTAAATTATATAAATGTCTATAAAATGCTTAAATTAAATTGAATTGAATTAAATTGAATGCTTCTATAATATAATTCCTCAGCAAAACTGAACACACTTTCGACTGAAAACAACACACTGACTCGTGTTGCCAGTGCTTCTGTTTTAACTCCAGATTTCAATCCTTCGCAACAAATGTCTCAACTGAACAGCAGACAAAATTCATGCACTGATTTAGGGGTTAAGGTATCAAAATGTGTTATTCATATTTCAATTTTTAAAGTTAATTCAATTCAAATTTAAAGACTGAATAATTGAATAAAAATATTATTGAAAACAGTTTAATAAGGATTTTATGAGAAAAATTCCTGTCGGAACTCAAACTAATAATATATTAGTAGCAGAGGTGGACTTCTTAGATAATGCAATTTCAGGATTTATCCGCCTTTCGACGGCTTGTTCTTTGGGAAACATGACAGAGGTGGCCGTTCCCACCAAATATCTCTTCATATTTATGGGTCCGCATCGATATACGGGCAAATATTATCAAGTGGGTCGTGCCTTCGCTACATTGATGTCAGATCAGGTATCACTTTATCAATTATTATTTAATATTTACTAATTTTTAATTCTCAACAGGTGTTCAATTTGGTAGCACTTAAAGCAAAGAATAAGGATATTCTTCTGGCGGGTATTGATGAATATCTTGATGCAGTTACAGTACTGCCACCAGGAGTTTGGGACCCAAATATACGAATCGAACCGCCAGAACATACGCCAACACAAGAATCACGTAAATTACAGTCTCATCACTCAATAGATCACGAAATACCCAAAGACTTGGAATCCATTTCAGAAGTTGAAGAAGAAGAGATTGAAAGAGAGAAAAACGGATTAACACGCACTGGAAGGTATAATTTGCATTGAACTCACATAAAAATAGTTCATTCATTTGATAGTTTTAACTGAAAAACGTTTTTTAGACTATTTGGAGGATTGATAAACGACGTGAAACGAAAAGCTCCGTTCTATTGCTCTGATTTTAGAGATGCGATATCTATTCAGGCATTCGCTTCGGTGGCATTTCTGTATTTTGCGTGCCTTTCGCCTATCATCACATTTGGAGGACTTCTCGGAGACGCGACTGGAAATAACATTGTAATTAATTAATTATTCAAATCTCAAAATCCATTTGTTTTTTATTATTTTTTAGGCAACAATGGAAAGTCTGATGAGTGGAGCCGTTTGTGGTATTATTTATGGTTTCTTCAGTGGTCAACCACTGACTATAATAGGAAGTACTGGCCCTGTTCTTGTATTTGAATCCATTTTATATGACTTTTGCAGGTTAGCCCACAATAAACATAACTTAATTTTAATTATTTGACTTTGAGTTGAATATTAGTTTATTTAAATTTAAACACTATTAGAACTTATGGACTTAATTATTTATCACTACGTTTATGGATCGGTCTTTGGACAGCAGGGATTCTATTACTAATGGTAGCATTCGATGCCAGTGTATTCGTTTGTTATATAACACGTTTCACTGAAGAAAATTTTGCGACTTTGATATCAGTCATCTTTATATATAAGGCTATAGAAAAGGTAATTCAATGTACAGTACAGTTAAACCCGTTTATAACGAACAGGTTGGGACAGCCAAAAGCGTTCGTTATAACCGGAATTCGTTATAAGTGTTCCCATTGATATACAGGTATATATGTTCGGTCCAAACGATATGCTTCGTTATAAGCGGGTTTTCGTTATAACCGAGTTCGTTATAAACGGGTTTAACTGTACATTATAAACAAGAAACTGAAGCGAAATGTATCTGCTGTTTGGCGTTTCTTTCTTAATATTAATTTTTTATAAATTCATTACTAACTAATTGTTTAAAATATTTTCGATCAGCTTTTCCGATACCTATTCGAGGAATTTCATTAACAAACACAACACCAGCTCTCAGTTGTTTAGTGTAACCCAAATTTTCTAAAAAGAAAAGTTCAATTTTCCGCTATTAATAAATTTTGTATTTGATTATAATTTTAAAATTATTTCAAAAGACTATTAGAAAAGTTTTAAAACAAAAATTTTTATATTCAAACCCGAGACTAAACATTTAAGTTCCTCTTCAGTAACACGTTTACCCTCTTTTACTTTGACATAAGCTCTCGGCCATTGAGTGTCTGTTTCGTGTTTAACACCAATCACTACCACTTCAGCCACTGATTCATGAGTTAACAAAAGATGTTCTATTTCTGTGGGACAGACTTGAAGTGTTCCGAATTTGAGGATTTCTTTCTGTCTGTCAGTTATGAAGACTCTTTCATTTTGGTCATAATGTCCAATATCTCCCGTATGAAGCCATCCCTCGCTATCTATAGTATCATTGGTTGCACTGATATTATTGAGATAACCCGAAAACATTTGTGGTCCTCTCACACAAATCTCTCCATCAATATTATGCCCTAAACTTAGTCCAGTATTTATATCCACTATTTTCAGTTCCACATTAGTCGTGACTTCACCAACATATCCAGGTATTAATTGGTTTACTTCAGTAATGGTTGACTGAGTGAAATATCCGGCCTCAGTCATTCCATACACTTAAATGTTTATTTAATTATAAAAAATATTTTAAATATATTATAAAAAGGAGCGAAATCCAAATCACATTAACTCTCAAAAGTAAATCGAGACTTAAATAACGTAAATCTCAAATTATGCGACCTCTGGAAGATTTTGCACTCTTATACTCATTGTTAGGGATGTTCCAAATGTAATTACAGAATTGAATGAGTTTTTTTGAAAAGAGCACTTTTCTATAATTTTAAACAAAGATAGTAAAGAAACCTGTAACTGCTTTTCAATGATAACTTAAGACACATCAGTCAATCATTACTATAAGTTGAGATATATATAATTATTTTACTACTATTTATAGCATAAAGTACAGTATAATAGAAGGAAGAAGTTATATTCAGAGGTGAAATTCGGTACCAAATTTTAAAAATCTAAAAAACCCAATATTCTAATGAGTGTATATTTATATTATGCGATAATTTTAATGAATCATTATTTTGTGTATTAATAAATTATTTTGATATATATCCCAACTTATAGTAATGAATGTGTAATCTGTCTTAAGTATATCATTGAAAAGCAATTAAAGGTTTCATTACTATCTTTATTTTAAAGCAATAGAAAAGTGCTCTTTTCAAAAAAACTCACTGATATACTTGTATTTAAACATTAAATAATGACAAAAATGAACACATTAAAGGTGGCAAAATTGCTATTTGAGAAGCTTTCATTAAAATGCGTGGATTCACCACAATTAATGCCAAACAAATTTAACTTAAAGATCATTTATTGGGTAATAAATATATTTTGACTTTTTTTGTTTTTATTTATAAAACTTCATATTTATTTTGAAATTATTGAAAATTGTTAAGTAAATGAATATTTTATTGATTCAAAACAAGGTTTAGAAATGAATGAATGCAAGTTGGTAAATTAAATAATATTTGAAGAAAGAGAAAATAGTGATGAATACACTGAAGCAAGACAAGCACATGCATCTGAATCTTCCCAAATACAGAGTATAGACTCAAGCCCAATGTAATCGAGGCTATTTGAAAATACATGATAAATACGACCCGTTTACTTGAGTGTCGTCCCGGCTGACTGGGGAAAATCGGGAATATTGGTTGTATTTGCGGGGTTTGGGATGATTTCCCAAACGAACAGTTCCCTGAACACCGTTTTACTTAATAGACTATTCCCAGAATTGGAAGATTCCCCGAAAAGATCAATTCCCGAATGGGACAATTCCCCGAATTATAAATTACAATTTAATTCATTACACATATAAAAGATTTAATCTTTGATGCTATACGGGTCAAACATTCTATAAAACAATTCTTTATTGTTTAAATAAAAATTTTGAATAAATAATTATGAAGCTGTCATAATTACCCCATTCGGGGAAAGAGTGGCGAATTGCGCGATGGCTTCGATCGATGGGTTGTAAGTTCGAACTCCAGTCCATTTCTTTCTGCAATATGTTAGCCACATATTAAGTGTTGTTTAAGACCCCTATGGCACGACGCGTTCGCCCACGCAGAAACGGGGTTACCCCTGCATAAAATCTCACTGGTTTTCAACATGGGCTTCATTGAAGTCTCCTCTCATTAGGGTCTTTGCAGATGTAATTTAATAATCTTATTAGTACTTTCGTTTGTATTAATCTGAATTTCCAAATTTTCAATCCAAAGTTCTGTATAAATTTAGCTTGCTAGATAATCAGCTATTTAAAAAATGTTAATGCCGCTTTTTTGAAAAATTTTTTGAAATACTATTCAAAATTATTTTCATCAAATTAGATCAACGTGCATAAAATAGCTATAAACCACGATCAGAGGTTATGAAACCGACTTTACTGTACATTGTACTGAGTCAGAACAGGAATAAATGACTAACGAGGAGAATCCGTTTAAAGTAAGCCTATCATCCTTTATAGGTGATGGAGAGGTGAAGAAATCCTGGAGACAAGCCGGCAAATTTGTTTCGGCTGAAACCTCACCCGAGGGAAACGCGGGGAAGTTTCGTCTTCTGCTAGAAGGGTTGCTAGACATTGGCTAACGAAAATTGGGTGTTAAATGCGCTTAATATTTTCTTATTTTACGGTAAACTTTTGCATAATAATTTAATTACAATAAATTTTTATAAAAAAATTCATAAATATGAGTGAATTTCTAACAAATTTCATTATAATAAAAGTAAATTTAAATTAAATGAGATAGTTTTAGAATGGAGAGCTATGTATTTATACATTTATTAAGTGTTTTTTGAGCTGTGCTTTAACATCAACTCTTATACTAAATTTTGCTTTAATAGTATTTAGCTAAAGGTTTTAAAGAAAATACAAATATATAGTTGAATAATTTGAAATACAAAGTTTTGCTAATTCGTTCTTTTCCAGATACGTATGGCTTGGTTACGCGGACGCACTTCAGAGTCAGACACTTTAAATTTAAGATGAGAGTACAATCCATCAATGCCTGTAATTCCTCCACTTTCAACTGGAGCACTGAATTCATTATTAGCAAAAACATTAATATGATATAACGCTAATCCTTCTCGTCTATCATATTGTACTTCAACAAGTTTAGGAAAACTTTCTTCTTGAGGTTCTCCAAAGTCCGCTGAGCCTTCTCCTAAGACACGAAAAAAATTTCCAGCATACTCTGAAGTGATCTCTGTCCAGTCAACCGATCCCCATAGATGCGACGGTTCTGGTTGATTAGGTAGTTGAACATAAATAAAGCCAATTGGAACTATAAATAAAGCCAATTGAAACTATAAATATATACCATTAAATTTATAATTTATACTTAAGTAAATTTACTTGGATTTTTTTGTAAGACTACTAATTTATTGTTGACATCCCCTAACTGATTGGTTAAGCTGTTGGTAGTATCGGTCAGTTGATTTTTTGTGTTAACCAGTTCGGTGTTAGTATTTACCAACTCGTTTTTAGTATTGTTTAACTCATTTTTGGTATCACTCAGCTGGTTTGTGACATCATTAAGAGAATCCTGCAGTTCCTTCCTGGAGTCTAGAAGAACTTTTTGCAAATATGGGAAAGACCAGGTTTGTAGCTTTTGGCATAGTACCCAATTTCCTCTATTACAAGTTACGTCATTCCATGTACCGCTAATAGCGCGCTGATGCAAATCAGATACATTAGTAAATTCTTTCGATCCATCTAATAGCATTTCCACACAACGTCTTTTAGTGTCTTCACTTGGACTTCCTTCAGCAAAATTTTCAAAATGCATAACTGAACCATCATCCCAAACGAATTGATTTTCATTCTCCGAACTCCTTTTTGCTCCAATCCAAACGTTTGTGCTAACTTGAGATGTTTCAAAAACATATTTTGTTAAATAATCTTGTTCGGAAGCAGACTTTATTGATACTAATGTTGGAGCAACAGAATCAGTTCGAAAACCTTCTTGATTGCAAATTGTTTCAGCCTCATCACGAGTTGAAAATTTTCTGATAATCTTAAAACATTTTTCATCTCTATAAGGAACCCAATCGTTACCATCACAAAAAGTAAAAGTATTGCCAGTTGAGTCAGTAGTATATGAAATGTCACTATTGTGACTTATTTCAATATTGTCAGAAATGTAATCAGCCTTACCTATTAGGAAAAATTACAAAGCTTTTATATGAAATTAATTTCTTTATTTTTCATCACTTACCCCATACCACGCAAAGCGATATAATTATTTCTAAGCAGAATAAATTTCGTTTCATTGTATTCGAGTTATAATATTGAAACATGCAGGTAAAATGTATAATGTAGAAATTAGCGTTATTTAGAATATATATACTTAATTCAATTTATTACATTGACGTCAATTGATCCATTTTAGCAGAATATATAATTAGAAAGGAAATAATATTCTAGGAATTATTAATCTATTTCATATTAAATTGTAACAAAAGATAATTTTTAATTACATTTCCTGCAATAGTCATATCACTTTATCTATAAATAAAATTACAAAATCGTTATATATTATATCAAACTTAATTGTATTATCCGGTATTTATTATATATTGATCAATTTATGTAAAGCTTACTTGTTTACATATAATTATGGATGTTATGTACAATATACAATTCAGGCAAGATAATATTGTAGGGATAATTAATTATTACTATGTTTATTTATATAATTAAAATATATATGTTTCTGTCCAATCTTTATATGATATAAAGTTATTAAAGTAATTATTGCATAAAACTGTACCATTTAAATGTGATAAAAACATTTTATGCTCACTAAATTTAATGGCTCTTTCTCATAAAAGACTCAATTCCACTTAAGTTTCTTCAAAATATAGTCAGATAAATATTTCATAAATTTACGTTTTCCTTTTCATAGAACCGATAAGATTAAAATAGTAAGCATTTTATATTAATTATTTTTTTTACACAAACAATTCAATCGTTTGCTAATAAAAGAAGACATTCGTTTAATTATTTTGCGTTATAATATTTAGATTTATTTCGAAATTCAATCAGTTTTTTATAAAAGTACGCATTTCGGGCGCTTCGTATAACGAGTTCTTTAATGAAAATTATTTAGAATAAAAGCGCAAAAAAGAAAGGCGTCATGAAGTCCATGACTGACCTAAGACAACATGCTGTTAGGCTTAATATAAATTTGATAAGAACTCAATTAAACTTTTCACTCAATCTTTATTCAAGTTATACTTTCTTTAAAGTTAGACTTTTTGAGTTGCAATTGATTTCTTCAAAACAATTTGTGCGTAAGTTTAAAAATTAAATTTTAATTTAGTTTTATGCTTATAATTTTGTGATTTGTATTAATAATGTTTCTCCAATTCATATTTATATTAAACAACATATTTTGACAAATTTTAATAATTAATAAAAAAACTGTAAATTGTGTACAATTTCTTTATGGAATAATTTATTTGTGTCTAATAAAGGTTTAATAAATTTAGATTTCAAATGCCTTACGCAAAAAAAGTGAATCTATTTTTGGGTAATGGTCGGGTTTTGCGGGGAAAGAATTATTGAGCATGGTGATTATATTTTGATAGCCTATCACATGCTTGGCAAACAATATTGGTGTTTACTCCCGCTGACCTCACGTTCGCGAGAAATAAATTTTTGAAAATTGCCCGCAAAACCCGACCATTACCTATTTTGGGACAATTAATACTAATACTGCAAACACATCACATAAATGAAAGAACAACTTAAATAATAATAATACTAAAGACTTTTTTGAAGAAAAAATTTTTTTTAAAGCAATAAATGAACCAAACATTAGTGAAGGAATTAGTGCCCAAACAATAAGTGTTTGTTGTAATAAAAACCATATTTTAAGCTTTTCAAATAGTGAAAAAATGAATTTTTTAATTA
>JAQGCH010000879.1:0-18955 GCA_034699485.1 Nanhermannia elegantula | reverse complement strand
ATAAGTTCAAAAGTGTCAAAATTATTGCGACTAAACTCCAAACTTAAACAAATGAGTTTTCAGTTAACACTTTTTACTATTTGTGATTTTCACGAAAGGCTAGTCTTGCACTCAAAGATTGAATATAAATCTATATAATTTTATTTGAATTTAGTGTAATTTTCTTTGAAAATATATTATGTTTTGACTGATAAGTTTTGTAGCATTTAATGACGACATAAAGGATAATATCGAAAATAGTGTAAATGTTAAAGTAAAAACATTTTTAAAAGTATAAAAAATTTTGATTATAAATGAATAGAAAGTCAAAGTTCGTACAAATTGATTAACTTTAATAACTTTGATTAACTTCATTTAAATAACAACCATATATAGAACGATTGAAATATCGCATCGAATGATCGGCAGGATTGGAAAAGTTAGTCTTAATTGAAACAAATACAGTAAAACTTGTGTAAGCGATCACTTGAGATGCGACCGCGACCACTATTTTTATTTGACACTCTAGTATTATTTGAACCTGATTTAAGAGACCGTTTCAAACAGTTTGCACCGATTATTAAAAAATTAAAATGTATACATAGGTCACACTTTGATTTTTACAAGGCTTATGAAAAACTTAAATAATTTGATTTATATTATTTTTTGAAATAATGTTAAAATTTTGCCGGGAAATATATTTTGAAAATTGATGGTGCTAAAATGATATTCTTAGAAAACCAATGTGTTCCCATGAAATTTTTAGAGAAAAATTAAAATAATCATTTTCAATAAACATTATTTTTTAAAAACTAACACACCTTTCCAATAGTTGGGGGGGGGATACAACTCTTTATAAATTGGGACTTTAACCATTTCTTGATTATTCTGCTTCAATTTTGAAACTTTCTAAAATTGTACCTACCTAAAAATCAATACATTGTTCACGTTTCATTCTTGTTATGATTAATACTACTATTAGCTTATTTTACAAAATTTAATGGGTTAAATTTATTTTTGGATTATTTATTCATAATTCATCTAATTTTTTAAAAGTTTTTGTTAAGCGACCACTTTTTTCAACGACACATGTTTTACTGTATTAAATAAAACCTATCCTTAGGATATATTCTATTTTAGGGAATCAATTTTGTTTAGCCTTACATAATACCGATTTTGTGTAAGTCTTTTAATAAATAATATGAACACTAAAATTAGAGGTTAAAAACAAATTAAAATTTTTATGACGCACCATATCTAATCAAATAATAATTTGAAGGCCACCACGTGTCAAGAACTCAAGTCAGTCAATTCAAATCGGCTCATTTTAAGGTGATTTTTTATTAACTTATTTTAATATTGTCTGTATCTGTAATAATGTTTTCAACAATATTTTAATTTTATTTAATCATAAATAAATATTTGATAATTTCATGATTAAAGTTTGAATATGAGCGTTACGCTTACAGTTAGGTTTAGAAATAACTTTTTATATTCTATAATTTACAGGTACCACTAACCCTGACCCTGGTACTTCTAAACCCTGTTTTTAAGGCCCCGAAAACCATAATTAACCGAATTTACAGTGAAAAAATTGATTGATTTGCTCTAAATTTAGATATCTTTGATTTTAAAAATTAAACTGAATTATTCATTTTTATAAAAGATTTATGAAATAAATTTATATTTTTCACTTTCACTCGTGTGCCACATCGTAAGTCTTATAATAAAGCTTTGTTGAGGAAAGAGTACGATAAGTTACAGTATTAAATAAATTTTGTCAAATCGTAAAACAGTGCAGTGGTTTTGAATGATTCAAATTTAGTTTTAAAGTTAGCCATTAAAAGATATTCTCAAAAAACATATTCTTTATTAATGAGAGGATTCCTGTGATCTGTCTCAGCCAATCTTCAAGCCATTTGATGATAACTTATTTTTAATAAATGTAATCTTTATAATAAATAATTTATAGATTTGTTTTGATTTTATGCAAATATTCATTACTTAGATTTTTATTGAAATTATCTTACATTCAATTTATATGCAGACAGAAAATAGATCCAAACAAAGACACTTTTCTTAAGTTTTTCATTTGATTACTTAACTCATAAATTTAGACTATTTTTCACACATTTTTTTATCATTACCCAGCAGTAGAAGATCTAATGCTAAAAACATTAGATAGTATTTAAAACACTTTCTAATATTTAATTATGATATTATTACTCAGCTATCAATCAGTTTTTTGGTCTATTTTTAATCAAAATTATTTATCGTTAACAAAAATGTGCCGAACACAGAATTGATGGGTATTTTCCTCTTACTTTGACCGTATTTTGATAAGGCTTTGAGTTTATGGAAGTTTTGCTGTTATTTACATTATCTGTTAGTTATTTACAGATTTGTCGATCGTTTTATCACATTTTCACCCAAATTGTTTTCGGTATATGAAGAACTCTAAAGCATTGCATGAATTTGCGATCGTCAGCAAAATGACCCTCTATTCCAAAGATTGATTAAAAATTATTTTTATTGCAAACTCTATTATGTAACAAAAATCTCAATTTTTAATTTTTGAGAGTAGTAGAAAATTCGATTAATTTTTAAGTGAATTATTTCCTAGTTTTAAGAGCTATTGGACACTTGTCTCTGAACTAATTGTAATAGTTCTTGAATGTATTGGTTGAAAGTCTTGAATATATACTGTTGCAAAAATTTGATGAATGTGTAATCATTACTTGTTGTGTATAACTTATCTTTTTAGCCCTAATAAAATATTGATAAAACTGGTAGAGAATATTGTACTCGTTGTACAGCAGCTGTCTTCTAGTGTACAGTTACATATTGTACTCTTTTTAATGTGTAATTCAGTGATTAACAACTTATGATGCAGTAATTGCATATGATTTTTGACATTTTATTTTTGAATAAGCATATGATTGTAATAAACTGGTGATAAAGTTATTTCCTAGTAAGGCTTATAATGCAAATCAACTTTTGTTCAACGACTCTTCTGAGGTCCTTCTTGTTGCCGAATTTCAAGGCTTACGAACCAATTTTTACTTTTTTATCATTTTTATAAAACCCTATAATTCTAGAATTTCTACAACTCTTAAACTTTTAAAAGATGTAAAGAAAGATAATTAAAATTGCATTTTTATTAATGAGAAATGTTATATATTATATACAGATTAAAAGTTAAATTATTTACAATATTACTAATATGTATTTGAAATTTAAATACTCAAAAAATATTTTAATGAAATTATAGACAATTCTTCCACATTTCTATTAATTTAAAGAACTTTTAAATTAATTGATATGTTTATAAAAAGTGATAATTACAACGATTAATGTTTTGTGAATTACATTTTATAAAAGGTTTTGAGAAAAATTAATAGAATTTTGAACTATTTTGAAGCTATCATTGAGACCAATATTTTGCGTGTGTAATGAATTATTTAACGATATGTCACTTGTAATTAGGGCTGAATGAAGATCATTCTCTCGTAAAGTTTCTGAAATTAGAGAAAAAAATTGTTAAAAATTTCTTCTTTAGATATCGAAAAAAATACATAAAAACAATTTTAATGGCAAAACATGACAATAGGGACGAAAGAATGTTGTTGACAATGTTTGATAAATATGTGGTAAACATAATAATTATTATAGTTTTAGTTATAATTGATTTTAAGATTGTGTGACAACTTATTCTCTATACAAAAAGTTTTCTAGAATTGTGATTATTTGCATTATGATCTCACGGTATTTACAACCTATAGGAATATCGACGTCAGCAAACATCGACTTAAATCCCGGACGCTTTCTAGAAAGAGATACAAGTATTCCATTGCGCGTAAAAACAATTTTTTAAATATGAGTAAATATTTTTTATCAGTCCATAGATTCAAAAGTGCAACTGCACTGAATTCGCGTGTGTATTGTCTGTATCACACTCTTCAAGGACAGAACCGAACTAATTATATAGAAAAATTGAATTCTAAACGTCAATAATTTTAAAAGTTACTAAAAATAGCACTAAATGGTCTTGACTTAGAAGCCTATACTTGATTTATCCCCAGATTTAGTCATAACTTAAGTTTTATAATTGAAAAACATTGATTCCTAGTGTTATTTAAACAATAAGTACCTGCAAACTATACACATGAGTATTGACTGACTAGTCTGTGCTGTGCTGAATATGCAACATAAAAGGTCAGGGCTTAGTGAACAATGATTTGGATTTGAAAATGAATTTATGAATTAACTTTCATAATTGTAAACAGAAAATAGATAAATAGGGTTAAGTCACCCCACAAATGCACAAATCGGTAGAAATGATATGATCATAACTAAATGTGTAGCAAAATAACATTAGTACTACATCTACAAAAACACTCTCTAAGTAACAACATTACTATGACGTAAGACATTGCCTGTGAGTGAAACCGACTCCCACTACACGTGTTAAATAAGACACCTCAGGGCAAATCAAATACGAGGAAAGTTTAAATAAACTGTATATTCAATACACGATATGTTTTTAACTTACGATTAGAGGCGAATGAATTCTTGTAAATCAATTTCATAGGATCCGAGGTCTTATGATTACAAAGAACACTGATATGGACATTGATTATTGATAAGCACTTGCCATCAATACCATCATAGGAAGGAATCTGACAAACGAGATGTGTTGAGTTGAGGAACTCTTTTTGTGGGTTAATTACTTTTCTCCAATGATTTCCAGATTCGAAAATAATTTTGGAGTCTTTATGAAAATTTTTTCCGATTATAAACAATTCTTGACCGCCTTTTATGTCGCATTCTCTTAATGACATTTTATAGATTTCTGGAGAACCCAAAGGTTGTGTGCATAATATGGGATCGCTTACCACTTGTAGTATTTCATTCGTTTCTGGAAGAATACATCTGAAAACCATTCGGCAATGCGTTGATCTCGACTTATTGGTGTGTCGTATCATTTTTGCCTCTTCGTTAGCAGTGACAGACGGTCTCTGACTTTTCCTTCTGCTGCGAAGAACTTTTCTCTCGACATCAACGTTGCGCTCTTTCAAAATGCCCATACAGTCAAAGATGGCTTGCATATTGTTTTTAGGCAAGAGTTCCACTTCAATCATATTGAAACCGTCCACTTTTGTAAACTTGTACGGAGTCTTTCCACTTACTTCGCAGGCCTGATAGAACAGATGCGGTTCACCGATCTTCTGGTCATGACCTATAAAGCATTGAAGCTTTACTGCAGACTTGTTATAACCGAATAGCTGAACGGTAGGGTATCCCCGACCTGTTCTGTCTTTAATGGTTCCGCGCGAACCCTCAGTCATATAGCGAGCCCTGTGATGACTCTCCGGCTGTTTCATTATTTTCAGTTCAATATTTTGAATCGAAGACTTTGACGGATAATTACTGAAAATTTTAATTTCTTTTGGAACCATTTGAGCTGATTGTTGCTCCAGATTTGCAATATTCCAATTTGAAGAGTTGGCCACTCCTTGGAAAGTAAGTGTTGAATAATCATCAAAATTATTTGTAGTGTTCGTATCGATGTTGTTATAATGTGATGACGCGCTCATCGGTGATGATTGTGGTGAAGATAGCGATGAATTACTTGTCACAAAACCAGAATCTTCACAATCAGTTGTCATTAAATTGTCTTCAGTTTTAAAGCTTTGAGGACTGCTTTGAAATAAAGCATTCAAATAATGGTCAATTTCATTGACTTGACTGACTTGATATGAGGTTGGATTCATTGGATCCAAAATTTCATTATCCTCATCTATCAGTTGACGATTTTGTACAAATTTATTATTAAAACTATTTGAATTACAAATAAATTGCAAATTTAACATTTCCATAAGCTTTGCTTTGAAACTCACTTTTAAAACTTTATAAACTTGAATCAAATGTTTTAACTTGAATAATAGCAATCAGTATAGTATAATAATGTTAAAGCATAGAACTTTTCAGTTAGAGTTCAAAACCAAAAGTGATGCCTGTGAATGAGAGATGAGCTGTTAAATATATAGCTACACATTTCATATCAGTCCTTTCATATCAATAAGAAAGCATACAAATAAAAGTACCACTACATTTACACGTTTGTTTTCATATCTAACTTCATTTAATTAAATTTATATATAGATTATCGCTCAAAAATATTTTACTAACTCCTCAAAAGTTTTTCAAAACATTAAGCTTTACATCAATTTTGTCGTATACTTAAGACCTTGATCTTAAGGTCTCCCTAACTCTCATTGAGATATAATATAAATGTGTGCTGACAATTGACAACTTACGTATATTGAATGAAAAACTTTCTCGTCAATAACATAACATTGAGCTTAAGTACAATAATAACTATTAAGTATTATTATATATTTTAGTCGGTAAACAATCATTGACTGAAAATCGTTATCATTTGTTATCATTATTTTTTCTTTTCTACACGTGTGTCCTCTGCAGGCTCTGCTGCAGCAGCTCTGCAGGTCGTACGAAAATAAGTTCATACACCTAATTAAGTATGAATGTACGATAAATACTGTATAAATTACTATAACATTTCGGAGTACGCTATACCATAGGTTCCAAACGTGCCGGTACTGGTCCGCAGAGCTGAAAGTTTAACTTTAAGCACTATGAACACCACGTGATTTATCTCAAAGCAAGCGGTCCGCGAATCAAAAAAGTCTGATAGTCTTATACAACTCAGATATATAAGTTATTTAATGATAGTATAAATGTAATGTATAATCAAATAAAGGTTGAAAGCGTGTTGATATGCAAAACATTTATATTGAGTATAAACTTTAGTA
The DNA here is from genome assembly GCA_034699485.1 of Nanhermannia elegantula. NCBI lineage: Eukaryota > Metazoa > Arthropoda > Arachnida > Sarcoptiformes > Nanhermanniidae > Nanhermannia > Nanhermannia elegantula. The sequence goes on along the minus strand of JAQGCH010000879.1, from coordinate 12,140 downwards.
TGTTTATAATCGGAATTGTTCTAATTTTTGTAAAGATGGAAAACCATTCAAATTTGTGTACATATCATACTTATAAAAGTTATCATAAATCTTGGATAAGAAACATATTTACTGTAATTATGAGTTTTATTGATAAAGTCATTGGTTTGCGTTAAAAACTTTCATGTTGTTTGTTACTGGTCTGTAATAGTTGTACACAAGAATGACCATTAGTATGAGCTCATACCTACAGCAACGCTGCTCGACCTCGGGTTTACGGATCAAATTGATCCGTGACACATAATTTTAACATTAAGGTCTATTAATGAACTGTAAATGATCTGCAGGCAAAAAAAAGTTACTCAGTGCTGGTCTAAGGCGTAGTCCAACTTTGACCTAAACCAGAGTTCACTCAATGGCTGTAGGTTCAAGACTAGCAGGAGCCAAAAAATTTTCTGAGTCAGAGACAGGGGCAGAGAGAAAGGGGTTATCTCTACTGTCTTTTTATATTTTATAAAATATCTTTTCATAGAAATCATATTACACCTCAAAATTGAACTAATATTTTATTTTCTCAATTAATTATTTAAAAGTCTATCTAAAAAATTAAATTATTGAGTATTGAGAGGTGTAGTGTAATGTGTTTTAATGAAACCCCTCCTCAACTTGAACCTCATTTGCTTTTCAAGTGTTTTCTAAACTTCAAACTTTTTAAAACAATAAGCAATAAAAAAATGTTATTTAAAATAATGCAATAAAAAGTTCAATACTTGAGAGCTATTTATTTATTAATTGAATTCACAATTTTTAAAAATCCGTTAAAACCCACCCAAAGGAGTGTTTAATAAAACAAATATTTAATGCCTAACAATGTCTGATCTGTGTCTGATTTGTGTCTGATTTGTGTCTGATTTGTGTCTGATTTGTGTCTGATTTGTGTCTGATTTGTGTCTGATTTGATGCACAACTAAATCATTACTAAAATACATATTTTAAGTGAAAAACTTTTGTTTCGCAAAGTTATGAAATTCTAAACTCAATTAAATGTTTGCAATTCTGTAGACATTAATGTACTGTAAGTTAATGTAATGTTTTCTGTTCATAAAAAACGTATTGCAAACGATATAGTATTTGAGATAAACAGACATTTATTTCCATTTCCGGTTTTAAAGCCATTTGTTTATTATGTGAGAGAATCGTAAATAAAACGATGCAAAAGATTGAGTCCGTTTCGAAATAAATACATAATTAGTTTGCATTTAATACAAATTATAAATATTTAATTAATTTGTATTTATTAATAAGCAGTGAAACCGTTGTTAAAGTGAATGTGAAGTGACTCTGAAGACAATCATAGACGGAGTGAAAGTGAATATTAGATTAAAATCCAAATAATTGTCAATTATTACGAACTTTTGACAAAACATATAATTATTTATATTAACCGTCAGTTTAATAATAAATAAATGAAACAAAAGATCTCATTCTCATTGTTTATATACATATAATACATATTTTGTGAAATTTTAAATTAATTTATTAATAGTAATAATAAATAAGACAAATGTCTGGAATAGTGACCAACGACTCGAAAGCGCCGGTTCGTGACCCCCGTCGGGTACAGTTCGGTATACTCGGTCCTGACGAATGTCGGCGTATGTCAGTGACAGAGGGAGGCATTCAGTACTCGGAGATCTATGAGAACGGAAGACCCAAATTGGGCGGACTTATGGACCCGCGACAGGGCGTCATCGACAGGACGAGTCGGTGCCAGACCTGTGCGGGCAATATGACTGAATGTCCCGGACATTTCGGACACTTAGAGCTCGCGAAGCCTGTCTTCCACATCGGGTTCCTCAACAAGACTATCAAACTCTTGAGATGTGTCTGTTTTTATTGCTCTAAACTATTGATTTCTCCCACAAATAACAAAATCAAAGAAATCATTAACGAAACGAAAGGCAATCCCAGAAAAAGGTTGGGTCACGTCTACGATCTCTGCAAAGGCAAAAACATCTGCGAAGGTATTATCTCTTTCTCATTCTTTTGTTACTTATTTCACACTTTATTTCAAACTTTTCATTATTAAGGCGGAGATGATATCGATATCAATAAGAATGACGGCAACGAAGACAGCACTGAACAGCTCAAGAAGAAACTCAATAGTCATGGCGGGTGTGGTCGATATCAGCCCACTATTAGAAGAGCAGGTCTTGAATTGACGGCTGAGTGGAAGCACTTAAACGAAGACTCGCAGGAAAAGAAAGTGGTCCTCACGGCTGAAAGAGTTCACGAAATATTCAAACACATCAGTGATGAAGAAGTAATAATATTAGGATTGGATCCCAAATACGCGAGACCTGACTGGATGTGTGTCACTGTCCTTCCAGTGCCTCCGCTTTCAGTGAGACCCGCAGTTGTGATGTTTGGCTCCGCCAGAAATCAGGACGACTTGACGCACAAGTTATCAGATATAGTGAAATGTAATAACGAACTGATCCGTAATGAGCAAAGCGGTGCCGCCACTCATATAATAGCAGAGAACGTAAAGATGCTTCAATATCACGTCGCGACCTTTGTCGATAATGACATTCCCGGTATACCTAAAGCTCAACAAAAGTCTGGTCGACCGCTAAAGTCAATCAAACAGCGCCTTAAGTCCAAAGAGGGTCGCATTCGCGGCAATTTAATGGGAAAACGCGTCGATTTTTCTGCTCGTACTGTGATTACACCCGATCCTAACTTGAGAATAGATGAGGTCGGAGTCCCTCGTTCTATAGCTCAGAACTTAACGTTTCCCGAAATAGTGACCCCTTTTAATATCGACCAAATGCATGAGTTGGTCAGAAAAGGTCACAATCAATATCCCGGCGCCAAATATATTATCAGAGATAATGGCGAACGCATTGACCTCAGATTCCATCCAAAGCCAAGTGATCTTCATTTACAATATGGTTATAAAGTTGAACGACATATACGTAATGGTGATGTGATTGTCTTCAACAGACAGCCGACACTACACAAGATGTCTATGATGGGGCATCGCATTCGTGTCCTTCCCTGGTCTACATTTAGACTCAATCTTTCTGTAAGTTCTTTCAATTGAATGAAATATTATTTAAAATGAATTATTAACATATGAAACGATTGACAGGTGACGACGCCCTACAACGCTGATTTCGATGGCGATGAAATGAATTTACATGTCCCGCAATCACTAGAAACCAGAGCAGAGATGGAACAGTTAGCAATGGTTCCGCGACAGATCATAACTCCGCAGTCAAATAAACCTGTGATGGGTATAGTTCAGGACACTCTCACAGCTGTCAGAAAGATGACAAAGAGAGACGTATTCCTAGAAAAGGAGCAAATGATGAATTTATTAATGTTTTTGCCCATTTGGGACGGAAAGATGCCAATGCCTGCTGTGCTTAAACCTAAACCATTATGGACTGGAAAGCAGTTATTTTCTTTGATAATTCCCGGACCCGTTTCACTAATACGTAATCACTCAACACATCCGGACGAAGAAGATGAGGGACCCTATAAGTGGATATCTCCCGGAGATACTAAGTTACTTATAGAACACGGAGAACTCATTTCTGGTATAGTGTGTTCCAAGACTGTGGGCAAAGCTGCCGGTTCTTTGATGCACGTAGTCTTCAACGAAATGGGACATGAAATATGTGGACTCTTTTATGGTCACATTCAAACTGTAGTCAATAATTGGTTATTACTTGAGGGACACACTATTGGTATTGGAGATACTTTTGCTGATCCACAAACATATCAGGTATTGATTGCTATAAATTAGTGTTTATCTAATGTTTATCTAATGTTTGAACTAAAGGACATTCAAGAAACTATTAAGAAAGCAAAACAGGATGTAATCGAAGTGATCGAAAAGGCACATAACGATGAATTAGAGCCTACGCCAGGAAATACATTGAGGCAAACATTTGAGAATCAAGTGAATCGTATATTAAACGACGCTCGAGACAAAACTGGAGCCTCTGCTCAAAAGTCACTTTCAGAAAATAATAATTTCAAGTCTATGGTCGTTTCTGGCGCTAAAGGATCCAAAATTAATATTTCGCAAGTTATCGCTTGTGTGGGACAACAGAACGTTGAGGGAAAGCGTATTCCATTCGGTTTTCGGAAGCGAACTCTTCCGCATTTCATAAAAGATGATTACGGGCCAGAATCACGTGGTTTTGTTGAGAACTCTTATTTGGCAGGTCTGACACCCTCTGAATTTTTCTTCCATTCTATGGGCGGTCGTGAAGGTATTGTTGACTTTATTTAAGTTTAATTGTTTGGAATTAATTAAGAGCTTATGGTTAAGGTCTTATCGATACCGCTGTAAAAACTGCCGAAACCGGTTATATTCAGCGCCGATTAATTAAAGCTATGGAATCAGTTATGATTACATACGATGGAACTGTTCGTAATTCTAATGGACAAGTCATTCAATTGCGATACGGAGAGGACGGTCTCGATGGCGCTGCCGTCGAATTACAAAATTTACCGACTCTTAAGCCAAACGAGAAAGCATTTCGCGATAGATTCAGATTTGACGCCAGTAATGAACGATATCTTAGAAAGTATGAAATGATGACATTTACGAATTGCAATAATTATTAATTTATGATTGAATTCATGTATTCATTGTTCATATATTCTTAGAATATTTACTGAAGAAGTTGTTCGTGAATTACTCGGCAATTCTTCATCTCTATCAGAATTAGAGCAAGAATGGGATCGATTGAAGGCCGACCGCGAAATATTGAGAACTATATTTCCGACCGGAGATTCCAAAGTAGTCCTTCCTTGTAATCTGAATCGCATGATATGGAACGCGCAGAAAATATTTCACGTGAATCTTCGCGGACAAACAGATCTCTCGCCGTTAAAGGTTATTGAAGGCGTTGAAGATTTAGTTAAAAGATTAACAATAGTTCCGGGAGAAGACAGACTATCAGTTCAGGCCAACCAAAACGCTACTCTTTTATTCCGCGCATTATTGCGGTCAACGCTTTGCACAAAAAAGATTACAGAACAGGACAGACTCAGCTCAGAAGCGTTTGATTGGTTGATCGGCGAAATAGAGACTCGCTTTCAACAATCTCAAGTACAACCCGGAGAAATGGTGGGCGCTTTGGCCGCACAATCGCTCGGGGAACCGGCCACTCAAATGACTTTAAATACTTTCCATTACGCCGGCGTCTCAGCTAAAAACGTAACTTTAGGTAAATTTTAGTGATAAGTAACAAAATAACTTTTGCAATAACTTATAATAATATATGACTTCAGGTGTGCCTCGACTTAAAGAAATTATAAACATATCAAAAAAGCCAAAGACTCCGTCATTGACTGTATTCTTGACGGGAGCGGCAGCTCGTGATGCAGAGAAGGCCAAAGATGTGTTGTGCCGTTTGGAACACACGACACTTCGCAAAGTGACAGCTAATACAGCCATTTATTACGATCCCGACCCACTCAACTCTGTCATTATTGAAGATCAAGAGTTTGTTAACGTCTACTATGAAATGCCTGATTTCGATACCTCTCGCATATCTCCGTGGCTTTTGCGCATTGAATTGGATCGAAAGCGTATGACAGATAAGAAGCTAACTATGGAACAGATCGCTGAAAAAATCAATGCTGGCTTTGGGGAGGACTTGAATTGTATTTTCAATGACGACAACGCAGAGCGACTTATTTTGAGAATTAGAATAATGAATTCGGATGAGAAAATGGAAGACGAAGAACAAGTCGATAAAATGGAAGACGACGTCTTCTTGCGATGCATTGAAGCCAGTATGTTATCTGACATTACACTACAAGGCATCGAATCTATTACTAAGGTATCAGTTCTTTTGTTGCTTTGTTTGAGTTCAATACCAATACAATTCTCTCGAATATCAATAGAAATACATTTTTATTTGTCTTATCAATAAATCATGTAATATATCAAATTTTTTGTACATTTTCAACACAGGTATACATGCATTTGCCCACAACTGATAACAAGAAGCGAATTATCATAACTGAAACCGGAGAATACAAAGCGATCGCCGAGTGGTTGCTCGAGACTGACGGCACATCTTTAATGCGTGTCTTATCTGAACGCGATGTGGATCCGGCGCGTACTTATTCTAATGACATCTGCGAAATATTTGCCACTCTAGGCATTGAAGCCGTGCGAAAGGCTGTCGAGAAAGAGATGAATCATGTCATCAGTTTTGACGGTTCTTATGTTAATTACCGGCATTTGGCTCTACTTTGCGATGTGATGACAGCAAAGGGACATTTGATGGCTATTACTAGACATGGAATTAACAGACAAGATGTCGGAGCACTCATGAGGTGTTCATTTGAAGAAACAGTTGATGTGCTCATCGACGCGGCCACTCATGCAGAGGTGGATCACTTGAAAGGTGTCTCAGAGAACATAATAATGGGACAGTTGGCCAAAATGGGAACCGGAGCTTTCGGAATGCTTCTGGACCCGGACAAGTGCAAGCACGGCATCGAAATTCCTATGAATTTGCCCGGAATGGGACCGATGGGTAAGGCTTTCAAAGCATTCGTTTATTAATTATGATTTCAACTGTTTCTCTATCTCACTGATCAGGTGCCGGAATATTCTTTGGTTCGGCTGATTCTCCAACAATGTCGGGAATGTCTCCCCAAATGACTCCCTGGAATCAGGGCGCGACTCCCGCCTACGGTCACACGTGGTCTCCAGGCTTAGGAATGGGAATGACTCCAAACGCCGCCGGATTTTCTCCTTCGGCTGCATCAGATGCGAGCGGTTTCTCTCCCGGATATTCTCCCGGATGGTCACCACAACCCGGATCTCCGGGCTCTCCTTCGTCTCCGTATATACCTTCACCTCACGGACCACTTTCTCCGTCATATTCTCCGTCATCGCCAGCATATGCACCGATGTCTCCAGGAATCGGACCGTCGAGTCCAACATATTCACCAACGTCTCCAAGTTATTCACCGACCTCTCCATCATATTCCCCGACGAGTCCGAACTACTCACCCACAAGTCCTAACTATTCGCCGACTTCTCCGAGTTATTCACCGACATCACCATCTTATTCGCCGACTTCGCCATCATATTCTCCGACGAGTCCCTCATATTCGCCAACAAGTCCTTCATATTCTCCAACCTCTCCGTCATACTCACCGACTTCGCCATCATATTCGCCGACGAGTCCCTCCTATTCTCCGACGAGTCCGTCGTATTCGCCGACATCTCCCAGTTATTCACCGACGAGTCCATCTTACTCTCCAACCTCTCCCTCTTATTCTCCAAGTTCTCCATCTTATGCTCCGACGTCTCCGTCGTATTCGCCGACTTCACCATCATATTCACCAACCAGTCCTTCATACTCTCCTACAAGTCCATCATATTCTCCAACTTCTCCTTCATATTCTCCGAGTTCTCCATCATATTCACCGACAAGTCCCAGCTATTCTCCGGGTTCGCCCACATATTCTCCGTCTTCACCGAAATATTCTCCGGCGAGTCCTTCATATTCCCCAACAAGTCCGTCATACTCGCCGTCTTCCCCCCGATATACACCCGTTTCCCCGAAATATTCACCGACAAGTCCGCGATATTCTCCTACATCTCCGAGTTATTCCCCAACGAGTCCCAACTTTGGAGGCGCGAGTCCTGGATATTCGCCGACATCCCCGACATACTCGCCTTCTTCGCCAAAATATACACCAACTTCGCCTTCATATTCTCCGTCGTCACCAAAATATTCGCCAACGAGTCCCACATATTCACCGACGAGTCCTAATTACACACCAACAAGTCCTACGTACTCACCAACCAGTCCGAGAGGTTCGCAATACTCTCCGACTTCTCCAAGCTATTCGCCAACGAGTCCGACATATTCGCCCTCAAGTCCGTCACACGATGACGACAACAATAAGAACTAATAAACAACAAATAGCTTTAAACTATTCTTTAAATTTTATAACCATTGCTATTGATTATAAATTTGAATAATATTTAAAATAAAATCTGTTTTATCAATAATTATTAGATTCAAATATGATTGTGCTTTGATTATTATATTATGATATATTGTTATTTCTCTGATATATCTTTGTTTTTTATCACATTTGTTCTCATCTTAATATCTTAAATATCTTTAAAATACTATTGGATGAAAATATTTAATAAAGATTAATATTTAAAAATGAATATAAGTGTTATCTTTTTATTCTTGAAAAGCAGGGATACATTCACCCAGACGTCAAATATATTTGAACCCGCATTTAATGATCGTTTAAGATCTAAAAATAGAATATTAATTACAGTGATTAAGGCCTTTATATTTAAAGGTATGCATTGAAAACTTTCATTAAAAAATAATCTATTTTTCTTTTGGAGTTCAATCATTTTAACGCTTTCTTCAAATCATGAATCATGGACTCGATTATATTTTTTAATACATATTTTAAGTTCTAAATTGTTTATCGATTACTGTCAATTGCAGTAATACTGACATCAATTTTGTTAACTTTTTTGTGTAAAAATATTCGCATAACTTAGGAATCGATTTAAATGCTTGCTTTCAATGCCTTGGAATGAATAAAATCTCTTCATCTTTCTTAATACGGAAGTTGTATTAAAATAAGTCTTTTCTTATCCAACCACAAGTTTATCTATTTTTAAACAATCAGATTATTTTTCGTCAAATATTGATTACATCGTAAGTACAAATTGAATGGAGTAGTTTGGAGTTGAAATGCAAAAATTTCTATCTATTCAATCATACAATAATTGAATATTAAGTCAAGTTTCAAACAAAAGCATTTGTCCGAAAACTATTTGAACTGATGGTATTCGTGCGCATACCTTATAATAGAGCTTCATTTCATTTATTTAGTGGAAATGTTTAATCAAAATTTAATATTTGATTCTTTGCATTAGTTTATGAAAAAGGCTTAAGCTAAGTAAAAACGAGTTTATCTTATTTTTGATTGTATTTTCACACTTACGTAACATTAAGCAGTGATTACCTTTAGATCCAAAGTTCACAATTTTTCAAATAAAAGCTACCTTTTCTTCTTTTTAAACTATTCTAATTGAACAACTGGTCAACCGATACATGAGTTGAGCAAATATTTTGAGCAAACAATTCAATTCGTAATTTGTTATCTCGTGTATTAAAACAACAATAAATAAAAATCTAGTTTTGACTCAATTATATCTAGTTTTGACTGATTTTTTATTTATTTAATGGCTTCTCCAATAAGTTAAATATAATAAGAAAACTAAACTTCAAACGTGAATTGGAAACCATATAATTTTCTCAAAAAATTAGCGAACTTGACAGCTAATGTTACTTTTTATATGCAATCTTCACTTTAAGAGCGTTTAAGGTTTAAAGCATAAGAAGCATGTAATCAAGTGAATAAACTCGTTGTTCCCAAAGCTTTTCCAACAGACTGTGAACAGTATTTGATTGAAGTTATTTAACTTTCAGACTCAAAGTTTAATTTTAAACTATTCAAACAGAATCATCAAAATTTTCAAATCAAATCTTAACTAAAATCCTGTTTTAATAAAATGTGAACAAAATATTTTCTTTTTATTTTTGTTTTTATTAATAGGAAGGTTGTTCGATGGGTTAGATAGTGGTATCACTATAGGAATGCATGTTTTTTAGACTGTAACTTACTGTATCTGTATTACCCCCACATAAAAGTTTGAGTTCATAATCAGTTTAAACAAGTTTTCAAATATTCAATTGTTTGACATCATTGTGATCAATGATTTAATAACTCTCTTCTTAATCAACAGGAACTTAAGGAGATTTTTGACAAACAATTAGAACATTTAAAATTGAAAAACAAGACTTTATGCCTGTTATTACAAAATTAGAGATAAGATATAAAATAACATATGCTTACTCGTTAGCAAGTCTAGCAGTAAAGGATTGGAAAGTCCTTATTTTCATGTACACTCAGGCGTAAACAGCGATCATTGAACGAATAAATAGCATTTGGAAAAGTTTATGTGAGACTTTTCCCAAATTTAATAATTGCTCAATAAGATTAAAGTCGCCATAAGTCACTCCAAATTGATAGCAAAAGAATTATCAATAAATTTGCTGATATGAGAACCAAACTGTTTTTCGATTGATTGATTCTTTTCGAAGGCCGTGTCTTAGTTTCTAACTTGCCATCGATCAGGCCATAAATTAAAGATTTATAAGATGAGCTCATCTGTTACTAACTTTATTTGTTTTAGTGCTACTCTTTTCAAGACTTGAAAATACTTTATCTTTATTTCTTATTAAGTCTTTAACTTTGAAATTCACATATTTTATTGAGCTATCGAATTATCTGAGACTTCCGAAAATGCCAGAGAAAAGCAATTATTTATCCGTGACTAATGTCATCTTCGATCTCGACGGTCTTCTCATTGATAGTGAAGTGCGATTTGCGAACGCTATCGCTATTCTATTAAAAAGATTTGGTTAGTATTGTGCGAAAAACTTTTCAAAATGTTCAGAATTATTGATTTATGTATACGAGTAAAGCATTTCTGCTATTAATAATAGCTTTGAGAGTAAGACTATCTAAAGAGTGAGTTACGAATTCATGTTATCGATAGTTTGCAGACAAAAATTCTATGAATTTTGATAAAATCTTGTAAAATAATTATACGCATTAGAATCGCTGTCACTTTATGGATATTTCAAAATTTAAAGATTTAAACATTTAAATAATTTCCAAAAACCATCAGCTATTGCCCTATCTCTGTTTGCAGACAAAGATTCAACAACAAATCTAAGAATAAAACTTGAGTTTGACCCCAACTTTAGGTTCAAATTAAAACGAATGATCGATTGAAATCACGAATTTTTAACAAACAATTATAGTTAGAAAGGCTTTAGTCGAGCAAATTATAAGCAGCTCTTACCATGAAAAATCAATTCATTATTTAGCTTTTATATAATTTTTTTATTTTCATTTTAAAAATTATACCATAACTTGTTTCTAAATGTTTCACTTATCCCAATCATCTTTACTTCTAAGTTAGTTATTTAAATCGAATTGAATCGAAAACTTGACTGTTTCTGTTTTAAAGCCATTGGAAATTCTGTTTATTCTAAAAACTTGATAAATAATATCTGACACAAACAGATAAATAATTTTTTGTAACACATTAGGTGTTAAGGAATATACTAAAGAACTGCAAGAGAAAGTACTTGGGATGGAAGTGGCGAGAGGTATTCAAGTGATAATTGATGTAACAAAGATTCCGATAACAGTGGAGGAATTTATGGTTATGGAGAGAGAAATCTATAGCGAAGAAATGAAAAATGTTAATCTGATGCCTGGCGTCGAGAGACTTGTAAAACATTTATATTCACATAATATTCCGATGGCTATCGCGACCGGCAGTACTGTAGAATCGTTCGTTATTAAAACCTCAAAATATCAATCGTTCTTTAAAATTGGGAACTACTTTACACATATAGTATTCACACGCGATGACAAAGAAGTTAAAAAACCTAAACCACATCCAGATGTTTACTTTGCAACTGCAAAACGATTCCAACCACCAGTAGATCCAAAGCAATGTTTAGTTTTCGAAGATTCAGGCCTCGGTGTTGACGGAGCTATTGCTGCAGGCATGCAATGCGTTATGGTTCCAGATAACAGGTTTAAGTGTACACAGAAAAATGCAACACTGATTATACGTTCACTTTTAGAATTTGAACCTCAACTTTTTGGTTTACCGCCTTTTGATAATCTATCCGAATAAACTTTGATATCATAAATATTTACAAAAAAACAAAATAACTTAGTTTGTAAACAAAACCTATGTATTTAATCTTTACTAACTTACAAACTTATGGTATAATTTTTCTACAAATCCTGTAACTTATAACTTATCTACAATTAAGCAAAAATTTTATTTTCCAGATCTTAAACTAATTTAGATTTAGTTCAGTATTGAATAATAATAAAAATTATTTATAATTATAACTTTTAACAACCCTTTAATTTGTTATCACTCTCTGCCCTCTGCTTCTTCTTATTACAAGATATTATTATTATTATCTTTAGTTAATCTTTATATATAATAAAAAAAAGTTGAGTCATAACTTTGA
>JAQGCH010000878.1:0-18955 GCA_034699485.1 Nanhermannia elegantula | reverse complement strand
TGAGTTAGTCGTCACTAGAGAGCCAAAATATTAAAAATTAAATTCCGTATACTGTACTACTTTCACTAACTTGGTTTCATTTCATTCCTCCTCCACTCGAATCCACTCCATATCCACTCAAACTTTTCATTACATTTAATTTATAACTAATATAGTGGTTTGAGTTTTGTTTATTTTGTATTAGATCTTTGTGATGCTTAAGATAAGAATTATAGGTAACAGTATTTTATAGATAGTCAATGCGTTTTTAGACTGCTTTTTGTCCATTTAATTAAAAAATTGTTTTATTCTATTCGTTTCTCATTTGAATTACTTATAACTATTGTCTATATTAGTGATAGAAATTCAATATCAGTAGTAAAACAAAATGAAATATTTTTTGCTGAGCTTATATAACAAGACTCTCATAAACTTTCTGATGACACAAATGATTTCTCATATTTTATAATCCACTACCTTTTATTGATTTGACATCCACTCCATTCCATATGGAGTCCAAATTTGGTTCTCTAGTCGTCGTCACCTTAATTGCCACACTATTCACGTCAATTCTCAACTTTTGCTCAATAGAGAAAAATTGAAGTTAAGGCTCAAAATCTATTATAGAATTCAAAGCTTTTAATCAAAGGAATGTAAGGAATATATAAAATTCACAAAAACTAAATTATACTTTTTTGAAATAAACCTCAAAGAAAATTGAAGTCTATTTCAATTAACGACATATTATAGGCTTCTATTAATTGATTTAATTTATTATCTTTTATAGAAAGAGACTTTTTTCAATTTATTTATAGGTTTAGTATATATAAGAATTGCAAATCTCAGATGTTGTACAGGTTTGGCAGTGATTTGACAATTTTGAGATAAACCAAACTTTAATTACTGAGTTGACTCATAATTGGGATAAAAACTTTAAAACAATAATCATAGGAATTCTGCTTTTATTTAGTCTATAGTTTAGCATTTTATTTGTTTAACTACAGTATTCGGGTTTATCTGACGCATATCTTCTCTTCTTTATCTTTTTGTAAAAATAGCCCAAAATATAATATAATATGTTTTATGTCAAATATAACATCAAATTCACTGAATTAACAAAAACTTTGGCAAAGGCTTCAAAATACGAAACATTAATGCATTAATTTAATGAACAAAACTGGAATGCAATGCATAGGGTTTGCGAAAATGGCACTTTTTTTAATGTTTTAAAAATAAATATTCTAACCATTAATTTATGTTCATTATGATAACCCATTTGTCTTAATCTAATTAATTGAAGCCACTTTAAAACTAAATAACAGCTAAATTGTATAAATACCTCTTCTACCAAAAGATTGAATTTGTTTTAAAACAGATTCGCAAAAATCATACAAATAAGCTTTAAATATATTTTTACTCGTTTTAAAACTTTTCAAATCAAATGTTTTAAAACACGAAACCCTAGCAATGGAACTATAATAAAATGTCACAATGCTGTCCACCCATTATTCAATCTAACGCTCATTTTTAGCTTCAAATGTGTCAAATAAATAGAAATCTGTTAATTAGAAGATTAATTTGTTTTTCAATCTTTTATACTTTTTGATAATTATATAACAGTATATAAACTTAATTTTATTTTATATTTTTATGAAATCCATTTTTAAAAACCCCTTTATATTCATAATTTTATTTCATTCATTGGTTATCTGTAAAAATTGGGATCGATATAAAAGTATTTGATTTAACTTTCATTTAATTATTGAACCAAAATTCAAAATTCTCAGCAAATTTAGAAAAATTTATGAATTAAGCGATTTATTAATTGACAAAAAGGCTGTCTTGAAAGCAAAATCTTGTTTGATGTGTAACTTATCTGCAATGTTTGTATAATAGGATTAATTGACGAGCATTTGGTTTTGATTGACTCACAGAATCTCATAGATATACCATATTCTTATAGATAATTATATAAACCTATTAACAGTTGAAATACCCTTAATCTCTACACTAATCGCATTCGTTTTTATCTTTTTAGTTATAGAGTCACAAACTCTCGAGTCTTTAATGGATTCTTATCAGTCCGCGTGTGAGAAGCAAAATATAAAACCCATTCCAAAAGTTCTTCAACAATTAGAGGTAAAACTACTGTATATGTCATAAGTCACGAGTCATGACGGATACACTGCATCCTTTCTCTGTATAATCGCTTACAATTGAGAAACTCTTGATTTTATTTACTCAGAGTTTCAATTAAGTCACTCAACAGAATACCGATTTAGAGTTTTAAGATTTAAAAAACTTTTAGTTCTTTTATAATTTAATTAATTTATTTAATATTTTAATTAAAATCTACAATTTGTTAATGAAATGCAAACTTTTTAATAATAGTTAGAATAAGAACTCAATTATGTGAATCACATAAGTATCTCATAATTTATTTACCCCTTAATGTCATTTGGGATTTGTCTCATATTTGTTGAAATTTGCATGAAATGTAGTGCACAACATATTTCAATACAATGTTTTACACTATTTGTTTATTATGAATATTAACCAAAAATTCTAACTTTTGATTATTTTAAGTTATGGTAAACTTAAGTTTCGCAGTTTTAACTCGGAGAATAGCAGTGTTCCACATGACTTATGACAACCAATTGTATGTCACTTAAAATATTTGAGTTGTAAAACAGATATTTATTTAAATATTATTATAATTTATAATAACAAATCTCTAATGATTACACTTGAGGTTTAATACCTATAGGTATCCAAACATTATTTTATAGCACTTTTGCTTATTTATCCTAAAATATAGTCTCAGATTGAGATTGTCTATAGTGGGCGGTTAAGCAGCTTTCATCTGACAATTAATAGAATAAGATTAAAGATTAAGAGAGTGTAAGTGATTAATAGAACTCCGAATTTAAAACCTATCATTTGGAAACAAAATCTCTTATTATTCTCTTATAACGTTCTGAATTACATTCAATCAGTTAAATTGGATTCTTTCTGAATAAACAGTTCTTATATAATGAGCACAGATATACTTTTTGGGTCAATTGATCACAAAGACTAATTAGAAACGCAATCATTCAAAGAAAGAACTACTGCATCAAACTTTGGATCATATTTATTCACCTCATAGAAAAGGAGATTTAAACTAAAAATAGAGTTTTTTTCTTTTTATTAGACAAGACTTTCGCCTTTAAATAAACCTATAGATTAACATTATTTCGCTTTTATTTAATAATTGCTGTCAACTTATTGTTCAACTGTTTGCTCTTTAAATTCAAAGATAAATCAAAATTATAGATTTGTCCCTAATTCTCAATTCATGTAAAAATAATTACATTTCATACTATTTTTGAGTGACATCAATAAGTTTTGAATTGTTTTTTTCAAATAATGATTTTCCACACTTTAGTAATAAAGAAATTGAATGTTTTCAAACTTAATCAGATGTTTTTTAAAAGAAGTTTTATATAATTATTTTATTTATAAGATTTATTGACAAATATCTGAATAATCTTTAAATCAATAAATAATGATTTATAGAAATGTATTTGACTTTGTTTATAGAAATTCAACTGCAATAATATTCGATGTCAGGATCTAATACTGAAAGGTAATAATTTATGTTTTATTACCGATATATACAAAAAAATAATTCTCACATAATTTCGTTTCGTTTATTCTTTCAATTTTCACATTTTATTTTCTTTCATAATTATACCTTAGATACTGATAATTCAATTGAAACTATAATTATCATTAAGTTAACTATTACTATAATGACTACTGTATTAAGACAATGATATTTAAGAAAAATCAGTATTAAAGTTGTAAAAGTTTAGAAAATTTAAAAACAATTATTCAAATAATGTTTATCCAGTATTGTCTACAAATTAATTTTGGACTTAATAGAACTCCAGAGATAGGCTCACTCAGGGCTTACTGTAAGCTTCAATAGTATAATCACATTGAAAGCAATGTTTTCTCTTTAAATATTTTAAAACAGTTTGATTTTATAAATTCTCCTTTTAATTAATTTTTATTTTACAAAATACTGGGATTTTTTATTCGTTTGCCTCTATTGGCGTGACCTTTGAATGTTAACATTCAAATAGTTGTAATCTCATGCGCAAAATGATTTTGACATTTTTTCCCTGCAAAGCACTAAATACTTGAAACAGTCATTTTACGTCTTTCTTATGGCTCAAAACCTTCAGAATGTCTTTGTTTCAAACATTCAGTGCTATGCAGGGAAAAAAGTGTCGAAATCATTTAGCTTATAAAGTTCATAAATACTTTGACTTAAAACTTTTATATCAATACTCAAAAATATTTTTAAAATAGAATTCTTTGATTTGATATAGAAATTGAAAATATCTCATAATAAGTTATATTTTCTTAACTTATTTAAGTTGATTTGTTAACTCAGTAATCAATTTCTTGTAATTTACTTGTATTTTGTTGCTTTCAATATTCATAAGAAACACATTTGAAGTATCTTTATCTGAAAGCCTAATTGAATGACAAACTGTGGTTCACTCTATAAAACTTAATTAAATTATTCCGAGTGAATTACATCTAATCTTTTGGGCAAAAGAAAATGTTTAATACTTGAGCTCAACCAAAATAACGCAAAGTTAGCGTAAGGTTTCTTATTTGAGTGATACCGAAATCACGCAATAAAGTCGTTCACTTTTTGCTAAAATCCATTACAGCAATAAATATTTTATGCCACACAATAATCCAAATGTTTCAAAAATTAGTTTTTTTCACTCGATATGAACATTGAAAGCAAACTAAATGCAATATAAAACAAAAACAGAAATAAAACAAAAGTTTATTTTGAACAAACTTTTAAATCAAATTTAAATTTAATAAACTTAAAATCGAAAGGAGAACGTCTAGACTCAAGACATTGCGAGGCATTAGAAGAAATACTGAAAAGAGTTTTATTTAGAATGATTGACTTGGATTCTTGCGATTTAGATTGTGAGGTATTTATTAATTTATTAATAATATTCATCGATAATAATCTCCAATAATCTAAATTACGAACTCTATTATTCATTTATAGGGAGCTTCAGCTTTGTTTGATGTAAGCTTGCATATAAATTAATAGATTCGGACTCATTTTCGATTGAAATATGTTTTATTTATTTAATTAAAAAGATGATAGAATTCTATGAGTCAGCCTCTCATTTGTGTATTGCGAATAATAAAACAATAGGCGTTCTCGGCTGGCAATCGCTTTGTCGAACGCTTAAAAAGGTAGTAATAATTATTGTAAATTCCATTCGTCTTTCAATTGAATGCAATATATTTTTAATTATAAAATTTAATTAAGACCTCATGTTTGCAATATCTTAATCTTCGAAATACTGGACTGAATGAGCAAATACTTCTCATTATGGGTCGTGCAATGCGTTTGGGCTCTCATTTGGTGACAATTCATTTAGAAAATGCGGGTTTATATGGAAGAAGACTCGCTATATTAGGTAATTAGTTAAAAATGATAACATTAGAGCTAACATTACTGTTTGGTAAATCAGTGGCTGCCCTAAAATTGAACACTAATTTGAGAGAACTTTATTTGGGGGACAATAAGATATGTTCTGCTGATGGCGTTCAGATCGGAAACTTACTTCGTGCCAATGCCTGTCTCGATGTCTTAGATTTAAGAAGAAATCATATTCAAGATATCGGTGTCGACCATATATGTGAAGGTTTAGCCCATCAGCCATACGGCGGTCTCAAAATTTTAAACCTTTGTGATAATCAGTTGACAAGTCGTGGACTCAACCATCTCTCGCAGTCTTTGGTGAATGATTAATCACATAATTAATCCCTCGTTTCTAAACTTTTGTTTGTTTTGCAGTCCATGTGTCGATCCCTTATAGGACTTAATCTATCGCACAATAATTTATGTAATGATGGAATCGCTATTTTAAAAGAGGGGTTATTACAGTGCAAAACATTAAAATACCTCAACTTAAGCTTCACTAATATGACATGTGAAGGTATGTCAGATATCCTTAATTATGTCAACTCATAGTATTAACTGCTCATTAAAATATTGTCTAATTTTTAGGAGCGATTGCAATCGCAGAGTATATCGCAGACAACAAAACTATAGCAATCGTTGATTTAAGTGAAAATAATATTAAAACCGCTGGTCTTATGGCTATTTGTCTATCAATGAAACACAACAAAAGTATTGTTCAGCTTTCCATTACTGAAAACCATTCATTAACTCAAGAAAGTTCTTCTGACGAAAAAATGCAGAGTTTTAAAGATTTATTGGAAGAGTTGAATGGCTATTGTTTGCAGAATAAGTCTTCAGCCATTTATGACGAATACGACGAAATGTTGAGATTGGTATTGACAATGATTCTTATGCTTACAATCAATTAATAAGTGATTTTTTTCAGAATATTGAATCTCCTCTTAAAGACACTGATTTTAATGATTCATTGATTGACGTGATTTCAGCACAAAGTGATATAAGGATTGATTTAAATAATGAAAGCTCAGAATCAAGCAGTTCTCGAATAAGCGCTTTCAGATCTAATATTTGTAGATATGATAATGAAATGAAACCCGACGTAATATCGCATTTGCCAAATGGTTCATACTCTCAAAGTAGTGTTAAGCCCGATATTATTTCAACTCAAGAAAGTGTATCGCATGGATATCGTAAACCCATTCAACTCGCAAGGACTGTGAGCTTAGGCTCATGGGATTCAAGCTGTGATTCGACACACAAACAGTCCGGACGTTTTAGTGTTTCGCCCGTGAACTTAGATAATGATTCTGAAAATTGTTCATTTGATAATTCAAAGGATGCAAACAGACTATCAGTTGATATAAATATAGATAAATCAATAGAAAACACTAATGACATGAGTGAAGAGAATAAAAGCGATTCAGTTAATGATTCTACGAATGAAACCGACGAACTCATGGAATTACCTAAAGATATAACAAAGAACTTTACATTTTTGTTGCCCGAATCGTCTTATAGCCGAAATAATCGTCGTATGAGTTCTCCGAGTCTGTCATTAACTGCTAAACCAAAAGCTTTGCCATTAAAGGAGTTCAAAAAGTGCACAAATTTAGAAAGTCTTGATTTGAAGAGTTCTTTACCGGTTTCACCAACTTTTTTCGGTCGTTTCGGTGAGATTTTCCCTTAATTAGTGATTATTTTTATAATACTTTATATTTAATATGAATTTTACAGATTTTCCAGACCCAGATCCAGTCCTATTACGATTGCCCGCAGAAGTGGAGGATTTTATTTCAAATCTTGTTAACTATGACTCAAACATGACTGAAATCGCTCAGACACTCGGTTAAATAGCGTTGGTTTGCATTTGCAATGCTATTCAATTATATTTCCCATTATTTATTTTAATTTCTATTATGTCAACATTTGTACCAACTAATGACCGCTTTTATAATATTTTCAGAACTGTGTTTTGTTTGTTATCAATCGATGAAAAATAGAATTATATATTGATTTTACATTCCTTAAAAAATATTATTATTTTTTATTGAATATATTGTTTCTCAGACAGAGTTCAGTTTTATGCTATTGTACAAAAATGTTAGACCACTCAAAAATTTACTGAATTGACTGAAATCACATAATACTAATATAACATCACTGTATTTAAAGTTTAATTTTTAATTACAACTGTTTGTTATCCTAAACCATTCTTAAGAAACGCACAAATCGTGTTATATTTTGTATTTAATTTAAAATTTTCGGTGTTATTGAGTCTCAAATTAGTGACTATCTATAGCACCGAAATCTATAGCATTTAATTGCAGCCAAATTAAGTCCACTTCATATTTATAGTGAGAGTTTAAAGACACTGGAAAGAGATGATAATAAATAATTTTCTAAATTATTTATTCAGTTTTAGAAATTAAGTTTATGTTATGGTTGAAAAAATTTAGGGCCATTTATAATAGCTGTACATAATATATAAATATATACTATAAGAATACCGGTAATTACTAATTGTAATTTTCAAAAGTTATGTTATAGAACTGTTTCAAAAGAACAATAAAGTTATATAAAGTCAATAATACTTCAAAATGAATGTTTCAATTGAAATAATTAAATAAATATGTGTTGAATTACCATAATTCTGATCAATTCATTTATTGATTGTAATCTATTTAAAAGTAATTAACAGAAGAAATTCTGTAAATTCAATTTTGGAAGATATTTATTATACCGGTATCTAAAGTTAGATCAAATTTAGACATTAGGACTATCAAAAGATTTTGTGAGAATATAAATATTTTATGAATTTTTTTAGCCATCAAAAAATTTAATACCTTATAAATAAATCAATTAGTTGGTACGCTTTATATTTAGTAAAAAGTTTAATGTAATAAATATCTTAACTTTTGACTTTTCTTAAGTCTTCTTCAGTGATGATCAGAGATGAGAATTTCGAGTGATTCCCAAATTTTAAGTTTTACTTCCGAATGTGAAATTTTAGAAATTTATCTTTATGTGGAACTTTTGCTCAAAAAATTAGCAGAGATTTTCAAAATCCTTTACTATATAAATGACTTGGGTTTTTGCATATGCATGATATTCAAAAAATTAAATTGTACCTTTGGTTCCTCCTTTGATTTTTCTTTTTTTATTAAAAGTAAACGAGTGTACCTTAAAACGATTATGTTGCTTTTTAAAATCTCAATTCACCCCGAATTTGGTACTTTCAAAATTTGAAAATTCTCGTCTGGGGTAATAATATTAGCTTAACATCATATAAATATAGAAAAATCCTTTCAATATTAAAATTTTATATAATTAGGAGTGAATCTGATTGCTTTGATATTAACCCGTGGCCTATAAGTTTATCTAACATTAGAAAATACAGTACACTTAAAAGTATTGGTATAGCTTTTACAGTGCATTTGAATATTTTGAAAATTTTTATAACTTGCCAAATGTGATATTACAACAGTTTTATTACATTACTGTGGAATTACAGAGACACAGACAGACTGACACGATATCATGATTATTTTTGCAGTTATCTCGTGCTTTAGTTGACTATCAATAGTGATCGCATTTTTGAGTTCATGCACAATTTGCCCGAATATCCGAAAATTTCATTCTGCGCATATACACCGAATAAACCGAATTTTTCGAGTTTTTTAGTTGAAATATCGAAAATGCAAAAGTATATCGCATGTTAGGAAAAAATCTCAGTCATATCGCCGTTTTAATACATATAAACGGTACAATAGGTTCAAAGAAAACGGCAAAGGGGTTAAAATGACAGCTTTTCAGTGCGTTTATAGAAAAGTAAAACAGTTGAAAGGAATAAGTTTTAATAATTTTTTAACTATTCATTAGAGCGTTAGGTGCTTTAGTTCACAACTTTGCATTTGAACTTTTACAGATTATTTTTCACTAATATATCTATAATCAGTTTATTTGAAAATGACTTTGATTTTACACTAAAATTTAGTGAAAAATTTTTGCCATTTTTCTTTGAACCCATTGTACGGGCTTTCATATAAATAATTTAGAAATAACTTACATTAATGTTAATAAAATTTTAAATGATTATAAAAGTGCAGACATTTTATGCTTTGCAAAACGTGTGATTTAAACAATACTATATTTGATCCAAAATATTTTAAGATATTTGACTTTAACTAAATTTTTACATAGAAATTTTTGCAATTCTGCTAATACCTCAAAAACTATTAATTTTAGATAAAAATTTCTTTCATATTTGGAATCCTCGGTCTGATTTATATATAAATTGCGACAAATTTAATTTAAATCGGTCTTAATTAATAAGAAAAATGAAAAGTTCGCATTACTTTTCGGTGAAATGGCTTTCGGTGAAATGGCTTTCGGTGAATGACCGTCCCATTTGATTTCATCAATTAAAATAGAGTTTTAAAGAGGTGTTAAAGCAAAAAAGAGTCCCAGAGAGTGGAGTAGTAATAATAGCCCAAATATTGACTTTCAATTTTGAAAAAATATTTCGGTCTATGACTTGCACCGAACATTGACGTTGAATCTAACTTTTATAATAGACCTAAAAACATGATCACTAACTATTAAGCAAATATTAGTATTTAAAGCAATAAGATTTCGTGTTAATAAAAGCTTTGGTTATTGAGAATTTAAATTAAAACAGCTGTCTGCAGCTGGGCCACCGGACCTCATGCCTCTGAAACTGGGAAACTGGGTGTAATTTCAACTTTCTTTCAGAAAAAAAGTCTTAAAACATTTTGGGATTAATAATCAAACACTACTATAATATTACAATTGTATGAATGATATCATTTTAGTGTCAAATAGTGCTTAACACTGTAATTATAATCTGTATTTGCAAACTGTAATACAGTATCAGATTTTATAATCAGTAGTCGTTTTTCTGTCAATACATAGAAAAGTTTATTTATATCATAAGAATTGAAACTAGTGTGGTTTCTACTCCAAAAATCTATTTGTATTCCTATTCTCGAAATAGGAATCACTACTTAAGACTCATTAAAACTAAGTATAAGCACATAAATACGTTATACAAAACTACAAAAACTATAAGAATTTAAATGTTCTTTATTTACAACATCAATGCATTTACACATATGAATACATTAAAAATCATAGATTCAAAACTTTTCTCTTTGTCAACAAAGTGTTATTCGGTCTAAAATAATGTTATAAATTATAACATGAACTAATAGTCTCTCTAAACTTCATCAATAGATTGAGAACTGCGTCAAAATATAACTTTATGTTAATTATTTTGCTAAACTTAATCAAATTAAGAATATGTTTCGGTTTGGAGTCCATTTTTTAGGCACAGAGCAAGAAATTACCGGGAATTCTAAGTATTTCTACTTACGATTAGTCCTCAGGAGTTTCATTTAACACATTGAGATTTAAAACAAATTATGGGTCTCACGATTTTGCTGATTTCATGAGTTTTGATGTTTTCCTTCCGATATAACACAATTTGAATGATTTGTTTAAATTTTTCTGATTTAACAAAGAATTTTAAACGAAAAATTGGGAAAAGTTAGTAAAAGAATCTGATTTTATAATTTTCTGTAATATCAATATATTTTAATTATGGTTTGATTGCAAAATAAAGTTAATATCAAATGTTTTTATTACTGTACAAAAAATGATCATGATACATTATTTACAGCAAAATATTATGATACAATGCTTTTCATATTAATGTTCTTTTTGAACGTTTAGTATTAAAATATCAAATTTGAGTTCATTTGAACTCATTTATTTCAAATAACAATGAAAAACATTTGAAAAAATATTTTAATTTTTCTTAGACGCCAAAAATTGAAATGCCTTTTGACGACTGGCTCAACGTTACTGAGAAAATATCACTTTAAAAACGATAATTTCAGTAATAACTGTGTTTCAAAAAACCATTATTCGTTAATAAAGCAAATCATTAGTTTAGATAAGAAATTATTTCATGCGATGAAGAAAGAGATATTAAAATATTTCAGTTTTATCTCGTTTAGTAAGAGATCGAGTGAACCACTCATATAAAAAGTATTGTACTTATAGAGACACTTTTTTTTATTAAAATAGTTGCTGAACCCTTCCGGTTCCCGAATAACAATTATTTGTAATTTTTTTATACGGTAATAGTTTCTATTGAGAAAAATTAAATTCAAGAAAAAAGAATGTAAAACAGATTCGTAGTATAATTAGATAGCTTTCAAAATAGTATGAACTTTAATTCGTTAACTTTTATATAAATTCTATAAATAAATGGCATTTATGCCAAAAATATTCTATATTTTTGAAAAGTGGAGATCGGGACTGTAGAAAAAGTAAAATTCAAGCTCTCGGGTATGTTCTCCTATTCCAATAATTTAAACTGTTTTCCAATAATTATGAAATCATGTTTTTTGAAGACTTTTAAATAAGTTTATTAATATATTCCAAATTTGGATGTATTACTCGTTGTAAATATGAAACCTATGTTAAACTTATGAATCCGCACTTCTATGCTATGCTACACATACAGTATGTATGGCACATATAATATAACTTATTTAAATAAAATCTAATCAGCATTTGTTGCCTTAAGTATCAAAATGAGTTTATAAAGCGATAAAAAACGATTATTTTTTGCCTCTAAAAATATATATAAGTATAAGAATAGTTTAAGGAAAACATTTAAATTCAAATCTGATTCATCTTTTTATATACAGTACAGTAGAAATAATTGATAGAAAACAAGGAGTCGAGAGACCGATTGTCGAGATAAAAGCCATGTCGACACGACCGGAATTCACGTTTATTACTTTAAACCTAACTTATCTTAATTGATAAGAATTCAAAATGAATTCAAAATGAATATCTTATTCCCTTTTCTCTTAAGGTAGAAAAAAGTACTTAAAACTTTTATGCACGCATTCTCTGTAGTAATTCTATTGAATCATTATTACCATTCGGAACAATCTGTTCATATCTTTAAATCAATTTATCATTAGAACGCAATCTATGATTTCAAACAATTTGCGTGAATATTGTCGTTTGACATTGACTTTAAGTAGATATAACTAATTTGTTAAAGAAAACCCAACACCTGCCGATTTCTTAACAATAATAAAAACTATTATAAGGATGTAATGCATATATTAGACATAAACTAAATGTTTAAGTATTTTATCTCATGGAGAAGCAAACTTTTTTATGTAAACCTTTATTGTAAAGTAGTCATGAACGCGAGATCTCGTCTCGACAAATCATTAGGTAAGTTTATGACGCGAGACGAGACGTGTCCGAATAAATTTACCGAAAGTGAGTTTTTTTGTTACAAATAAATGAATTTTTTCAATTGAAATCAATAGAATGCATTCTAATTAATATATTTGAACGTAGAACATGTGCCCTAATAGCCACTAGTTATAAGCTTGGCTCTAATCCGTGAGACGAGATGTAAAATTTAGTTTAAATACGAGACAAGACGACATTGTACTGCATTACACGAGATCGAGATTAATAATATGAAAAAAGCTCATCACTATTGTAAAGTCTCTATAAGTCAATGTCAGATCAACAATAGTAAAGCTTGCGCTTTCACTCTAATTCTAATCAATTGAAACACAATTCAATGACAATTATTAAATTATTAGAAATTTAAAAAAGATTATTAAGCCTTCAAACTAGTTGTTCGCCTATTGTGACAAACAAAATAATGTACTAAATAATACTAGAGGTGGGTATTTTCGAGAGTTGCACTTTCGAGTCTCGTCGAGACTCTCGAAATTACTTTGTCTTAAATAAAAATTTTGAAAATTTTCTTATTTTTTAAATTAATTAATTTATTGTTTAGTTTAAATACTATAACTTTGAAATTTAAAAAAGCATATAGAAATGTTTTATTACAAAAATTCCTTATTTTTACAAAATTTATTTGAAAAACTTATAATCAATCAAAAATTTCTATTCATTTTAAATTTCGAGAGTCTAGACTGCAGTCGATCGAGAGTACAACTCTCAATCGAGACTCAAGAGTCTCGACACTCGAGCCCACCTCTATATAATACATAAGGGATTTAAAACTCTATCGATATTGAAATGAATTTTGGGTATCCCTTAACCTAATGATACATTGCGTTTAACTCATAAGTAAAAAAATGAACAATAATTGTTTCTTAGGTATCTTTATTTTTTATTTAACATTACTTATATTGTTATTGTTTAATTAAGGTTAGGTTGAGTGTATAGGTGGTTAGGTTAATTAATAGGGCTGATTGTGTACGTAACATTAGAACTCTTCCATCAACGCACTGGACATCATTTAAAGGCCTATTTTAGGGCATAACCGGTGATGTCTGTGTAGATAAAGTGATACCAAATACATTATCTATTGACTCAAAGCTTACATAAAATAAAAATTAAAAACAATTTTATTTTCTCTGTATTGTCGACATAATTAAGTTTAAATCAATAGTTTTTGCAACTTTTTTTGCAGTTTTTCCTTCATTTGCAATTATTTCATGAAAAAATTAAAGCTGGGATCAAATAAGCATATTTTCATTTTAAAAAATCTTGGGTGAGTACAGTACAGTACCTTTATAAGAAAATCACTGCCTTTTTTACAATAATTGTAATTATTGTATATTTGTTTTGACAATTGTCGTAAATTTCTTAACTAAAACTTAATGAGAATGAAAGGGACAATCCAATAAAAACACTCTAATCCATAATTTGAATTGTATCTCAACATTATTCTAAAACACAATCTGTATTACTTAAGTTTAGTTAACAGTTTTTTAGCTTACAAACTATTCTGGCTATAATTTGTGTGAATATAGTAGAAACCATTTAAGGGCCAAAACCCATAGAAACCTATTTTTATATACAAATATCCATATAAATGGTATGAGGGGCCGTCAGTCGGTCATCCTTGATGTACTGTATAGCGTACTAACACTAGTGTTGTTTTGCGGTCAATGCTTTGATTTGATTTATCTTTGAATTTCGAAAACAAATTATTTAATATCTTTGATTTGTCGTTTTTAGCTTTCGTTTTTCAAAAGCAAACAACACTATATTCAGATTTCTTACAAAACAGACCTTAGCATTTTTATGTTTGGTGGACTCATGGCCTTTGCCTCGAGTATCTATTGGAAAATTATGGGCTCTTCAATAAGAAGCCAAATTTTCAAACCATAGCAGACTTGTTTAACCATTTTTGTAAAATCATTTATTAATAATAATCATTGTTTAATGAAAAAAAACAATTTTTGGGATGATTTTAAGAAATATTCTGCTGCAAAAAATCAATGAACGTCTGATACAATGGAAAATTCTTGAAAACTGTTCACTTTCTTTTTTATTATGGTTCACAATTGATTCGATTAGAAATAAGTAATTTTGTTGACCCAAATACTCTGCAATACAATAAAAATAAATAAATTATACCTCTGAACAGTTTTCTATAGCAAGAAATTGAATGCAGGTTCAAAAATAGCTAAAATACCACTTAAGCATATTTGAAGTTAGAATTAAAGTAATGATGAGTAACATTGAAAAATGAAGAGCTCGTGCAAAGCGCATGCTTACTTTCTTTATTAGTATGAAAAACTAATTTAATGCTATAATTTAATGGTTTACTAAATGATTTTGTAGATATTGTATATTAAAGAAAATAGCTTTAGTCCCATATATTATTTTTGTAATAGATCTTGAGCTACAGCTGCAAAGTTTTTTGGTTTCGGAGAGGCTCTCACTTAAATCAAGATTTAAGTTTAATTATTCTGTCTAAACATTACTATAACATGATTACACCAATCATTACTCGAAGGTGATGCGTGTTCTTCGGGGTTAGATTAAAATGCAATCTTATGTTATAGAGAGCACCTGCCTTTGGTCAACATGTAAATGATTGAAATTTGTGTTAAAGTTACATTGCATGTGATCTAAACCATAACCAATAAGGAGCACTTCGGATAGCATTACTCCTTCTTATGCACTCTATTCTGAATTCGTGGTGCAATACATTGTCCATAGGTTTTGGCAAAAGATAGTAAGACTTTACGTCACTTAAGTTATTCATCCAATCCAACTATGAAAGGGACTTTCCCGATCCAGAAGTTGTCGGACTTCTTGTAAAGCGGTTGAAGGCGTGTACCCACCACTGCCCATGAAAAGCTTAAACTCAGATCGAGCCCAGTCGCTCAAGTAGAACCAGAAGGTCTGTGAAAGTTAGTCCAAAGCAAAGTACCGTCTGCTTATAACAGGTGCTTCGCTTAAACAATATCGTAAGTGCATATCTGTTCGGCACTACATTAGTTTTATGATTTACTTTGCAATTAACTGTAACAATGATTTTTCGATGCGAATCTTCCGATGCAATTACCACTTGGATTCCATGCTTACTATGATATGCCGTTTTGTTTTACATAATTTTTTATTAACCATTTATTGATGAAAATTGTTCTGTGTTTCAAAGTGTTCAAAAGTACTGAATATCATTATTAAATTTAAACGCTTTTGATATGTTGGCTTCAACGCCGAATATACTGCAAATGTGCAGGTAAGACATTCTGTTACATATAAATTAGTTTATTTTAAATTTCATTAATTCAATGGGTATGTGAACCCACGTGTAGAAAGCAGACCATCCAAAAGAATTATTTTCAACTTTGATAGTTCTGAACCCTCTACAAAAATACTATATTTATATTTTGTTTAAAATTTGTTAATTTTGTTATATAAGTAAATTTGAAAATAAGTTTAGACGTTAAGCTCAACATAAGCTTATGTTAGATAAAGTTTATAATTTAGGTTTAACTTTTAAACTGCAATTGACTATAATGATTGGCTGCACTCTCATTTGAAAATTGAATCTCTAAGAAAGAAGTATTGATATAAATAAGTTCCAGCATTTCTAATGCATGAATTTTAATAATGAATACATTGTACGGCTTAGCTCTTATGTAATATGAAATGTTTCATGCTGTGATTCTTCTATTTTGACACAAAGAGATGTAAGTGAAGCTTAGTTCAAATTCTGTCATCGTTAGAAATGCCAAAATCTTTTTCATACGTTTAATACAATTCAATGATTTTATGATAGCAGATAAAAAATGTAAGCGGGAGGCAAACAGTTGTCAACTAATATTCCGAATAAAAGTTCTATATATTCAATGCGCTGACCATCACCAGCAGGGTATCAGTTTGACTTATTCTAAGCCTGAGAGTGGCTGTCAACGCAAAAATCCGGCACTACTGCTTCCTCCTCTGTGGTCGGTCTAAGACTGCATGTAGTGTTCCATAGAGTTATCTCAAAACCATTCTCTTAAGTTGTAATAACAGAATTGTTATGAATAATAATATATTCACTAAATTATTTCCATATCTTCTACATATTAAATGCTTAACTGACAGTCTTTTGCTGTCTATTGTATATTGTTTAGTCAATTTGCTGTAATGTAATATAATTTACATATTAAGTACTATTTAGTTACAAGATTTCGACACTCATAACAGCAATAATGTTATACTTTAATGCAGTGCAAAAATCATTGACAGTATTTTGTTTAAAGTGTAGAAATCTTTTGAAATCGAAAGGTGGCAAACATATGAACAATGAAACAATTACTGACAACTGGGGTCAAAAATTAATTAAATAAAATTATTTGCCTTATATGACTAATTTATAACAAATATTGAATAAAATAATTTTTAACCAAAGAAAAATAAAATTTCCTCAAATAAATAGAATTGAATCAAATTAAGAATAAATAGTTTATTGGGATGAAAAGGTCTAAGCCATCATTGATTTAATGATACGCTTCTAAGCATTTTTAAAATGTGTCAAAGCATAGCTGCAATCAAATTGACTATATTTAAGGTTTCTTTTACTGTTTGCAAACAATTCAACATTTAGTTTGAGTGCAATGTAATGAAAAAAGTTATTATTGATATTAAGGTCAGAAAAGAATATTATATTTCTAAGCGCTCTCAACTATTAGGATTTGAAGAGAAACTAATTCTTGATAAACAATGCAAGTTATGAGATATAATACATTTAAAGCCTGTCCCAGATTGACATAGTCTTCAGAATGGGTTCAATTGGCCAACAGGAATGCCAACTGATGAGAAATAAAGCTTTTGAGGATTCATTTCTAAATTGTCTTTGTTTGTACTCTGGAAGTATTCCTGAGTATATTCAACGATTATTATGATGCATGTGGTGCTTGGTGTGAATAACTGCAGGCAGAGAAAGCATCATTTATGTAGGAGTGAAGGGGAAAGAATAAGTTTAAAAAATAACTTACTGTATACTGAAAGGCATAGAGCCAGAGGCTATGTTTGAAGGAAAAAGAGACACAAAATTACAGGGATGCGACTTCGCTAAAAGCAGAGAACTCGCCCAATAAACTGTATGAATGAGCCAACTCTACTCAAGTATTATTTTCATGATGATCTGATTCTTCAAAAGACCACATATTTATTATCTTCAAATTCCAAGGCTCTGCTCTGGAGTATAGTCTAAGCTAAAACTCATTACTGTTACCAAAACTAACTCTCAAAACTTCAAAGTTTCTGCTTTTTTTAAATAAGTCAAGAGTTCATTTATATTTTGGCTTTGAATTACTTTATATTATTTTAGAGAGATTTAAGTTTATTAAAAACTGGCATTTCTTTTGATATGAATACTAAGTTTATTCAAAAGAATCAGTTTATTTTACTCTTTCTACTCATAAATGATTTAATGCTTATTTTGTATGAAATTCAAACAATAAATTTAGTTAATGCTATACTTAATAGATTAAAAATGAGTTACAGTATGAAAAATGATTGATCTTAATAATCGTTATGATTTTTTATGGTAGTCGGTATACACCTAACCGATGAAAAGGTGACCGCACCTCGAATTTACAATTTATTAAGCCGTACTCATACAGCAGTTAAAACGAAAACCTAGAAGTCAGAGTTCAGAGCTTTCATTGAGTGTAAATAATACTAGTGTTCTGTTATTTATCTGTCATAATTTTGTGGCCATTTATCAAATTGATTTAACAAAATAATCAATTGTTTGTTTTGGATGATTGTATATACTATTATTCATTGTTTTGTTTAATATGAATCAGTCACAAAAATATAAAACGCTATTCAATCCAAAACAGATTAAGAGCAGGTGCAGCTTCCGAAACAACAAAACCAAACTCTAAAACAAAAAATAAAGGCCTTGTGATAAACACGAATTGATCTCATATCTGGAAAAATATATGGAAATCTACAAATGATACAAGCATTCGACCAGTGGTTGTGTGGTTGTAATGAATGGCAATGCATGGCAGGTGCACAAAATCACGTCCCACTAAAAATCATCCTTAAATCTCATAAAACTTCTATAACTGTAAAGTTATTTTCTCAACTTCTCTAAGATCTCTCTCTCTCTCTCTCTCTCTC